>OMPJ01015423.1:0-18091 GCA_900312935.1 Carapus acus | reverse complement strand
CGACGACAAGGGCATTATCGCGCTTATTACACGGCTTAAAACATAAATGAATAATACAGTTGTCAGAAATAGTTCATAACAAGGCTACTTTCATTTTTCTGCATGAGTGTAGGCTACGATATTTTCGCCTCCGCGAGAAAATAGTGCCGTAACGGCTACAGGTACTCTGCTTTTACATTCGCGCTTCTGTCACTTCTTCCGACGTGTGTTTGTCGCCGCAACTCGAAGTACACGTATCATACTTACCCACGCATCGAAAGTTTCATGCTTCCAAAATATGTTGAAAATAATTTTTAAACTGCTCATGTTTGCTCTGTGACGAAGCGTGACGCGGGCAACAGTACGTAAACAATCCAGAGTGGAACTAGACGCTTTGGCGCGGATTGATATGCATGCAGGAAGTTCAACTCTGAGTCTTTGATTTCGCAGCGGTCCGTTATTGATAGTTGAGCGGTCATTATACGAAAATAATGACCGCTCACGTGACCAATATCGGCCAATCAGAACCAAGCATTTACACAAGCCGTGTAATAAAGATGAATAAATAATCTATCAAATGTTTCAAATGATGCAGGATAATCGGCATGTTTGCATTGATCTATTCATTTTAACGATGTAATTTTCATTATTTAATGGTATGTTATTACAATGGCAGTTTTCACATCTTTCATCCTCTAGAGTGAAAATGGGGGAAATATGTAGCGAAAAAGGTTCATCTACATGAAGATCTCTCATGTCTCTCATGTAGGCCAGTATTAGGGGGACACATGTATAGCTTCCTCCAGGTGGCATCATAAGACAACACTATCACCTTCCATTGCTGTACTGATGATACACAACAGTATATCTAACTGAAACATGAGGAAACCAACCATCTGGCTAAACTTTGGGCTTGCCTTAGGGACATAAAAACGTGGATGACCCGTAACTTTCTGTTGCTCAACGCAGATGAAACTGAAGTTGTTGTTAGTCATGAGCAACTTCGAAACTCCTTCTGTAATGATATTGCTACTTTGGATGGCTTTATCATGGCCTCCAGCACCACTGTAAAAGATTTGGGTGTTATCTTCAGTCAGGACCTGTCACTGAATGCCCACAGTGAAAAAAAAAAGACAAAAACCACCTTCTTTCACTTCCGTAACATTACTAAGGTTAGGCACATGCTGTCATTAAAAGATGCTGAAAAGCCAATTCATGCTTTTGAAAGCCCCAGGCTGTATTACAGTGATTCTTTATTTGCAGGCTGTAGCAACAAGACACTGAAGCCTCTTCGGCTGGTTCAGAATGCTGTAGCATGTATACTGACAGGAACTAAGAAGAGAGACCACATCTCCCCAGTGTTAGCTGTTCAGTACTGAGTGCCTATAAAACCGAGAATAGAATTCAAAATCCCTCTCCTCACTTACAAGGCGCTCAATTATCAGACAGCTCAATTATCATACCCCAAAGAGCTGGTTGTGCCTTATCATCAAACCAGAGCTCTGCGATCCAAAAACACAGGGTTACTGGTGATTCCCAAAGTCTGTAAGAGTACAATAGGGGGCAGGGCCTTTAGCTATCAGGCTCCTGTCCTGTTGAGCCATCTTCCAGCGTCAGTCCAGGGTACGGATACCCTCACTACTTTTAAGAGTGCGCTAAAAACTTTCCTTTAAACAAAACTATGCAGCCACAGTTAGAAGATGCATTGAGCTTTTCTCTGCTCCTCTTCCTCGATCTCCCCTCCGCCTCACTTGCATTCATCCCTTAACTGCATCCCTGTCTCATAAATGCATATCAGATTCAGATTCAAAGCTTTATTGTCATAGGCACAGTATGGAAACAAGTTTCCTTGCACAATGAAATTCCTACTTTGCCGCCCTGCACCAGATGCCACGCATACCGAAGCAATACAGATAAATAAATAAAGAAGTTCTGTTAGACTCAGGAGGGAAATATATACTATTGGATTCAAATCCCGATCAGGAAAGAAAGACACTACAGGAAGTGTTTCTTTACTCGCGAGGAGAGATGGCACGGAGGCAAACACACAATTCATAGTCCATTCCCAACACTCTCTGAGTGCTCTGTGTGTCCTCCCTCATTTTATTGTCACTTCTTAATCACTGTGACTACAGGTACATTATTTTCTCATGACTAAGCAGAAAAGAGTATCGTGCAGACAAAGTGTCTGGAACCTTCAGTTTGGAGCATCTTGACCCGAGAGTATCTGGTACCCAGCTAGGTGTACTGGTGATTTGCATTGTTAATCAAGGCTATGTGCGTCAATGATTAAGTTTCTCACTCTATATGACAAAATCACTCGATAACATGCATATAGAATAGATTTTTTCTTACATATGCAAACAGAGAAAGAAGAACGCAAAGAGGACAAGTATTTACAGAAAGAAAAACGTCCATGGCTTATGATTGATGGGGGGTTCCTTACGATGCGGGGCAGTTTAAGACAGTCATGGAAAATCACTGGATAGTATGCATAAATAATAGAAATTTTCAGACATTCCCCCTGTTCTTCTTTCATAATCAATACATCAGTCCACCACTACGCAAGGAATTGTTAGTAGTCACATCATTGAGCTTATCAAAGACAAGCTCAATGAAGTTAAGCTCAATTTGATAAAATAAGATTATCTTATTTGATAAAATAAGCTTATCAAATCCCAGTCTTTTGTATCATTAATGGGTACAATTATCTGTTAAGGTGTTCCTATGCACATAGAGAGCATATCTTGCTTCCCCGACCGTTTGGTTTTATCTTCTGTGCCTCTGGTACTCCGCAGACTTTTCACGCCACCGATTGCTGGCTTGCGCGGTTCTGCCCCTTTGTGCTATTTCGATGACACGCCTGCAAAAATCCCAATCTACGCCTCCTGGTCCAAGCAAAGGAAGGGCCGTCGTGAGGCACTTGTCAATCTACCTTGTATGAGGTTCGCCAAACGTTGCCACGAGGAGCTTCTGAGGGAAAACTGCAATACCAAATGTCACGGTGAGTAACAACGTGAAAGCGTCATCATTTAATCGGTTTTTAGGGTAGAATATAAATCCGCAAACGAAGTGCGGTTGTTCCCATCAAATCACATCCGAACACTCATTGAGACAATCCAAAAGAACGCACACTACATGATTTGTTATATCCTTCCCTTCTTAGTGAGAAACCCAGAATAAGGCTGGTTCCGATTCTGATAAATATTTCTGGCGCATGTATTTTACCAATTGACCTGAACCGATCAAAATTTTTTAAGGCCAAAATAGTTTGACTATCAGTCAAGCGTTACAATGAGCAGGCATTGTGAGGATTAAGATAAAAGTTGGATTATGCGTTGCCCAGAAGAAACAGATTTTTAGGTAAACCTCTTCATCTATCCCGATTGGCGAAGGCGATTCGCGTATTAAGATATCGGGTATGCATGTCAGTGATGTCCGACCGGCTGGGACGCTGGCTGGATAGTATCTCAAGTCCTCAGGGACGGTCTGGGTGACCCAGTTCAAACGTGGAGAACATCCACAATTTGCCCGAAGTTGCACCATGTCTCTCAAAGAAATCTCACTTGATTGCGCATCATAATATGGTCTTGTAAACACCGTGCCAGAGTGATCATGGACTACGGTATCTGTCCAAACTCTTCAAATTAAATAACACATTTCTCTGCTGGAAGGAAAGGGGAGCTTACATTTGTTTTCCTGCCTCTCAAGGTAAAATGAAAGGACTCGAACAATTGGGTAATTTGGATGTAGGCTCGACTGTTCAGAAAGAAGCAGGAAAAGCAAAACATTTTAACCCAATTTTCTGGAAACTTCAGAAAAATCCCTGTTGAAATCGAATGGATGTTATGCATGGTTGGGAATAGATTTCTCTTATTGTCAGTCATGTATAGTGGGTCAGTTTGTTTCAATGTACACATTCAGCAAATCACCCAGATTACTATAAAGGGCTGAAGGATTTCTCCCCGCCCTTGATCACTTGAACAGCTGTTGGCCTGCTTTCTGGTGACTGTGGTCAACTTAATCTTTGCCCAGGCACCTCCATTCTCGAGACACCTTTTTCTTGAAGGGATGTGGAAGCCTTTTCTGCAGATGTACAAGAAATGAACAAAATGAAAAGAATGAAGATACATTTCTGAATGATTTTGTTTCATCAGATGCTGAGGCTGTGTTCATTTGTCATCCATGAGGACTGAAAAGATTGTTTTTTGGCAAGATTGACAGATTCATCTGGGAATGCAACGCAACTCTCGAACCTTTCAGAAATCTCAATTGTATGGGCTGAAGGACTTTTACAAACAAAATTACAAGAACATTCTTGTTTATTTATCGGCACCCTAAACCAAGTTGTTTGTTTTGTTTTTTTCATGCAATGGCATGATGTTTTCAACCAAGATTCATTGCACGGTGTGACTTATTGAGACTGGCGTCACCTTGGGCAGCAGGGTTTTTTCCCCAGACAGAAGCAAGCTCAAACTTCAGGTCACCCACCAAAACGCGTGACATCAGGTCTCTGTGTCTTGTGATGGATAAGTTCTTTTACACAGACAACAGCATTGTGCCTCTCTCTAAGTGGAGGGTCAGTTACATGGGTAAGGTCTGCTGCAAATGTCATCTGATGTTCTGTAGGCTTGTTGGTAAACCAGTTACTCTTTTTCTGAGCTGTTTTGTATTTTATGTAGATATTAAATTCAGTAAATTCAAACATGCATGTTCATATCCCAAACTAACCATTACAGAGCAGAGATCAACACATTATCGAGATTAATGTACATAGAATTGCACCTTCTTCAGCCAAGGGTTTGTAAAAATCACTATTTTAGATCACCAAAGTTACAACCATGTTTATGAGTTTGTGTCCTTAAAAGCTCCTTCATTTATGCTGCCAGCTGGTTAATGCCATTTGCAAAGGACTGTAGGTCATCCTATTACAAGACAGCTTGGCAAGTAGGCCAAGAGATTAAAGGGAATTGGCATTAACTCAATGCTAACTGTCAGATTTTACACTAATCAATAATTAGATTTTACATATGACCAAATTGTCACATTTATGAGCATTTGTATCTGCTGAAGTACCATCACTGAATACTTTTTACAAATGAAATGTAAAGCTTTAATGTATTTCTGCTGTCGCTGCCATATTTCTCTTTAGAATAAAAGGGAGAAAGTACTTGGTGATGAAGTCGTTAGCACTGTCAGAAACCTAACTTAGCCTGGGTTTCTTTCCTGGCTTGGCCTTGCTGTGGCTTTTTTCTGTTGATTTTGCCCATTCTCTCCATGTATGGGTGGGCTTTGTCTGGGTAGCCTGGCTCCCTCCCTCCTTTCAGATTCCCCTATAACACTAGTGAAAACAAGGTTGTTTCAGAAAAATGAAAGAATGAACCTTAAGACCATTTATTTTGGCTAGACCTCTGATGACAGAGTGAATGTTTCAAGTAAACCATGAATGATGAGCTAGTAGGACAAGTTAGTGGGGACGATTGCCCATTTTGCTGAGGTTAACATTGATACAGTGAGTTCCATGTTTGTATCCATGACCAACCTGTGGAAAGAATTCAGTTTCTCACTCTTTTTCCCCCACAAAGATAAGGCAACACTGATCAGCAGTGTGTACTTATGGCAGTAAATTCCTCCAAAAAGTAATCCTTTGTATATCTGTCTTCATTCTGTTGTTCGTAGCTGTGGCAGATTTTGTGGGCACCCACAAAAAAAAAAAAAAATTTCTGAAAACACCCTTTTTCAGTGACTCTGTCACATGATGACGAGACAGTGTTGAGGTGTGCAGCAGGAGCTGCGTCAGCATTAACCCCCTTCTTTTTCGCAGTTGTAATGGACTTATTGATAAATGACAGTTGTCACCATGGACAATGATGTCTGCAAACAATATTATTATCTGTGGTGACCGGGAGAGACAAACAGTGGCTCCAAGAGCCAGGAGGCTGGGCAAGAGGTGACAGAGATGAAGATGCTGAGGCTTTCTTTGGGAGTAACCAGGTCAGACAAGATTAGAAATGAGTACATCTGGGGAACAACCAAGGTGGTGTGTTGTTGTGGTGCAGGGATAAGGTTAGATAGACAACACTGAGATAGCTTGGCTGTGTGTACATGAGAGACAGTAGATACACTGGACAGAGGATGATGGAAATGGAACTGCCAGGTAGGAGGAAAAGAGAAACACCACAGTGAAGGTTCATGAACGTCATTAAGGAAGACATGAGGACAGTGGATATCTCAGGTGATGCTTGGAAGGACAGAAGAAGGGAAAGGTGGAGAGGGACGATCCACAGTGGCAATCTCTGAGGAAGAAGCGGGAAGAAGAGACTTTTTCAGGGGTGATAACATTTATGGTGGTCTCTATTAATTATCTTTATTCTACTAATATCTTTAAAGACTCAGAGGTTTACTAGCTATTATCCCAGCTTTCAGCCCAATGTAGTATTGAGGCTCATGTGTCAGTACTTATCACAAGACACCTTTTGATTAGGTATGTAAGTGGGCTGGTAGGTACTTTATCGCTCCATTGATCTAGTGATCCAGGAAATTGCAACATTTAGATATTTGACTCAAAGGCTTTACCTTTCATATTCTTTCATAGGAGTGAATAACTGAAATGACAGTTACAAATCAATATAGTATTTCTGATATTGAATTCGTGTCTTGGTCTACACTATGTAGAGGGCAAAAGGATGCCCAAGGAGTGAATGAGTGCACTAGTGCCAATGTCAAAGAATGATGGTGGTGTGCCAAGTTGTAGTCACCACAATGCTGTAAAGCAGATAAGCCTTACCATAAAGGTATGACTTGTGGAGGCAACAGGTTACAATTCGTGAGCAGCAGTATGGCTTCATGCCAAGGAAAAGCACTACTGATGACATTTTTGTTTTGAGATAGTTAATGTGTTTCTTTCCTTTTTCTCTCTCCTCCAGTGGAAAAATGTCTGCACTCCATGCAGACGGGTGCCCAGATGGTTAAGCTTCGTGGTGCGTCCAAGGGACTGTCACGTTTTTTTTATCTAGATGAACACAAGTCCTGCATCCGCTGGAGGCCTTCACGTAAGAATGATAAAGCCAAGAGTAAGTTCTTAATCTTTCCAAGGAAAGCATTCTCTCTGTCTGTCCCCTGGACTAAGTGGTAGCTTGTTTCCACATCAGGTGGGACGCATGAAAGAAAGGAGTGTAGGAAGAAACATAACCACAAATTCATTTATGTATAATTTGAAGTTATATTGAACGAGCTCTCTCTTTCATTTTTATCCTTGACATATTTGTACTCAAGGGTTATCAGAGTAGAAACCTGGGTTGTCTTGTCAGGAACTGGGAAGCTGATTTCATAGTGGAGGTTTCAACATCAACTTAAGGCCTCCAGCCACATTGCAGTCACCATCTTGTTATTTGCCTCTCTGAGTCTACCATGCAAGTAAGGCTGCTGGAGCAGACACTCCCTTATGAACGCCCGGTAGAGGCCTTTCAGAGGTAGCTATCCAAGTATGCAGAACTAGCCGGCAACTGCCAGCAGGCAGGCTAAAGAGCCAGGTGTCTCCCAAAAGAGGTTGGTTGCAGAGGATTTGCACCTGTTCCCTGGCCGGGGCCCTCAGTTTGTTAGCCATTAAGGAAGAGAGATAGAGAAGAGCCTGCTGCAGTAGCACTTATATGGTAGAGAGGGCCTAAAGAATGCCTTGGCACCATGGAGCCATGGGGGCGTGTCATCTAGGCACATACTGGGGTCTGGACAGCCCTAACTGGCTCACCCGGAGGAGGACATGTCATGTTGAAATGCCCAAAATGCCGGACCATGTCAAGAACATCACTCATGATATGTCCAGAGGACTCAGCAGATGTACTGTATGTCCACTTATTATCTGCCCACCATCCTGTGTGGAGATCCACAAACGAAATGAAAGTCGTCTGGTAGCAGTCTCAATCAAACTGCATCTTAATATACTGGAAAATCTGTTTACGTACTGATGATTCTGTAACCCATCCCACCCTTATGTCAAATCACTGTCATTGTTTTCTCTCTCCACATCTGTGTGGTGTACATTGTCAAGGAGAAAAATGTGTTCAAAGGTTTCAAAGACATTCATAAGTAGGTTGCCACTTCCGGAGTACAACGTTGGAATATTCCTGCAAGATTGTAAAAATGCATTCTGTGTCCACTGTTAATTACAAATCTTAACTTGAGTTCTCTCCTTCTCTCTCCTTCAATAGTCTCCATTGATTCTATCCGAGAAGTGTGTGAGGGAAAACAGTCAGAGATATTTAAGCGTCATCATCAGGGAAACTTTGACCCCAACTGCTGTTTTAGCCTGTACTACGGAGAACACATGGAATCTCTGGACCTGGTATCTAGTTGTGGTGAGACGGCACGATGCTGGATTACTGGCTTTAAGTACCTAATGGCTGGCATCAATGACGAGGATAGTCTAGCTAAACGGCAGCGTATTCGAGATCAATATCCTTCAATTATCTGGACGCTCTAAAATTCTTATCCTCTTTGGGGGTTGATATTGATGTGTTATATTTTCAGCATCGTGCTGTATCTAACTGGTGCAATTCAAAACTTGTTTGTTTGCTGGCTTGCTTGCTTACTTACCGTGGCATTTGGAAGAAGTTAAGATTTAAGCAAAAATGATTGACAAATGGAGAGGTGCTATAAGGTACCTACCCAAAGCATTGGGTAGGTACCTTACCCACCACACGATTACTTACCACGGCATTGACATGAAGTGTAGATTCAAGCAAAAAATTTTGATATATGTGAAACATTCTCTATCTTGAACTGAAAAACAATTTGTGAATGGTTTGTCCTCCAGCGTTCCTTTGAAATTTTATCACAGCAGGTGTTTTTCCTGTACCTACTATTCTCTTTATCTGCCTTGGCTTTGGGAATTGATCCTTTCGCTGTGAAATGACAATGCTAACTACCACACCACATGCAGCATCTACAGTACAAGTGCTGAATCTCTATCAAAAAAAAAGACAAACAGCGATTAAGTGCAAAAGATCACAGGTGTCAATGTTCATAATTTTTCCTTTACCAACTTTGACTAAAATGGCTGAAGCAGACTTTTACAGATGCTGATAAAAATGGTGATGGCAACTTGAGTATCAGGGAAGTTCTCCAGCTACTGCACAAACTTAATGTCAATCTGCCCCGACAGGCTGTAAAACAGATGTTCAAGGTAGAGTATGCAAACCAAACACTGTTGTAAGTGCTGTATTTAAATGCTATAATTTTGTGATGTCTCACATTTAAAATCTGATGGCGATCGTTTTTGTCCCTTAAAAAGTTATTCATACAAACTTATAGTAATCACAAATGCTGTGTACCCCCCATGGAGTGATGGCTTTGCCAAGCTGAAGGGTTTTGAGTCCCTGTGAAACTGACAGCCTCAGTGTGTTGTCTGAAGCCTTAAGCTTGTGGGTTGTGATAGAATCTCGTGGGTTGTGATAAAATCTCTTGTAACAAGTTACCCTCATGGGTACAAAAGTCTAATTGAGTGACCGAGCTGAGTAAAACAACTGAATGTTGCAACCTAGCACATAGGAAGTTCTGCACTCAAAACTGACTGCAGGGTTACTTTAGTGATGAAGGAGCCAGAACTGAGCAGGGGATGAAGAATGCTGAATTAGTTGTGGTGGAACCGATGACCATGGAGAAAACTCTTAATTGTCCTCTTATTGTTACTGTACTGAAGGTCCTTCTCATATTCATCTCATATTTCAGAGAAACTGAGTCAACAGTTACCTGTGAATTGGTGATAAAAGCTCAGAATCAGGATATTATTGAATGTGTTTGCAGGAAGCTGACACAGATGAAAACCATGGAACACTGGGCTTTGAGGAGTTCTGCTACTTTTACAAGATGATGTCAACCCGCATGGATCTATACCTACTCATGCTCACCTACAGCAACCACAAAGACAGCCTGGACACATGTGACCTTGCCCGATTCTTGGTAGAGGAGCAGAAGGTTTGTAGTGTTACTTGTTGTCACGCAAAGACAAATATCAATGTCTGCACAACTCCTTGGCAGCAGTCAGCCAAAAACTGTTGGCTTGTAATCATGGCACAGTTTGATAATTTTTCTATGCACCCCAGGCATACGGATGCCAGTTCTCCAGTATAAATGAATGAAGGCAAGACAACTTTCATTGTATTGTCTTGAGCTCACCTTTTTTGCTTTCTTCTGACCACTATCATGCTAGAACCTTTATATGCATCAGAGTTTTCTAGCACTTAGGCCAGATTGACTACTTTTTCTTTTGAAATATTTATCCCTCACTTTTACCTGCAGTGTTGTTCCATTCACAGCATGACCGTGTGCAAGCACTTTCATACTCAGAGGGATACTGTTCCCTAGTGGAAGAGCATGTAATTACAGTATGATGCCTGTGGCGACACTCCACTTGCTCAGGGCAGTGGTCCCCAAACCATGGGTCGCGGACAAGTGCTGGTCTGTGTGTTTAGTGGTACTGGGCCGCACAGAAAGAATACATAACCTCAAATTATTTCAGTTTTATTTATTATCTGATCCTGATGTTTATTTTGGAACATGACTTGAGTCTCTCTGTCACATCTGTCTTTGACTCACTCTTGACACACTTTAAGATGCTTGCCTTCGTCACGTCTTCCCTTTTGTCAGCCTGTGGTCCGCCAACATACCGGACCAGAACATACCAAGTGTGCTAGCTTGCCAAGCTAGGAGGTTTTCTTCAGCCTGGGAGCTGACTCTTTATTTTCCCCTGAGCTCTCCACATTTGTACAAGCAGTAACAAGGAACCTTTCCCTTAAGAACATGTACTCGGGATGGCTAAGTTTGCTGCGCAGCTACACTTTTCAGCGAGAAGCGCTTTTCCGCTACCTATCCGCCACACCGTAAGAGAGTAGTGGGACTACAAATTAGATGAAATTGGGTAGTCTGCCCAGGCATGATACCACAAATGATTTCTTTCCTTTGCCCAGTGGATCAGTGTATGATAGCCTGTGAGGAGGATAATGAAGTTTATTATTGCTGCATGAAAACTTAAACTTTTTGCTTGAAAGTCAATTGTTTCAAATTACAAAGCTGTTTAGAAATCATAGAATGAAAGAAGGGAAAACGCTCTTCAATAATACATGATCTGTAGCAGAAATAAACAAATTTATACAAGCACAGTGCCAGAGGTGTAATGAGATAGTGGAAGCACTACACAATGCTGAATGTGATTCAACAAGTAAGTAATTTAATCCACTTAATTTTCCTTTAGTAATCCACTACCTCAGAAATATGTTAGCTCGCTCACTGTCTGGCCATACAGAAAATCTCTTTTAATCTGATTTAACAAAAGATGCCTGATGGTTTACCATCAGAGTAACCATTTGTTGAATGGTGTTGTGAGTGGACATAAAATCGAGACTTAGACTCAGAAGACTCTACTTTCCTTCAAATTGCACTACGTTATTGCACCTATACAGACAGTGGTAAAGTGTCAGTGTTTGTTTAATAAATAGATAATAAAGATAGGTTTTATATTTGTATTACTGCATTATAGATGACAAAGGTGACTGAAGATCACTGTCAAGAGATTATCAACAGGTTCGAGCCATGCCCTGAAAACCAAATGCAAGGACTACTCGGTATTGACGGTGGGTTCATGCCTCCAAGAATGATGTTGGATCGAAAATAATGCACGTTGTAGAACACCATTCTGTATGAGGAAGTGAGGAATGACAGAGAAATGTTTGAGTGGTGCAGGATTTGAATGAGATTAACAGGAGGTTTGTGTGAGGTACTGCATGCGGCCGGAGTGATATATGCCGTCAGGGTCAGAGAGGGGCTACATCAGGGATTAGCCTCGAGTCCCCTCTTGTTTGCAATGGTGATGGATGTATTGTCTGGTGATTTTAGGCAAGAATCCATATCTACAGTGATGTCTGTGGTGAGGGTAGGAAACAGTTGGAAGAGAACCCAAAGAGGTAGAGATTTGCACAGGAGATAGAAGAATTTGAGCCTGCAGGACCAAGATGGAGTGCCTGTGTAGGAATGAGAATGAGGCAGGTAGACAGGTGAAGTTGTAAGGCGGGATGACTTAAAATACCTCGGGTCAACCATTCAAAGCAATAGACAGTGCATAAAAGAGGTGGATAGAATGCTAACAGGGCGGCATTGGTGAGGGAGAGTGTTAGGAGTGCTTTGTGATAGATGAGTAGCAGCTTGACTGAAGTCGCACTGATACCTGCCTCAATGTTAGGTTTAGAGACTGGCTTTGTCTAAGAGATAGAAGGCTAAGATGGAGGTGGCAGAAATAGAGATGCTTGGGTTTTCATAATAACCAAGCAAGATGGAATTAAACATGCAGAGGAGAGATAGTCGATATATTGGACTGAGGATGTTGGAGATAGAGCTGGCAGGTAGGAAGCAAATATCAGTAGAAAGAAAATGTCACTGCTGCCATATTATCTCCGTACTCCAGTAGGAGATAGATCAGTTTACAGAGGTGAGAGATGAGAAGATGATTAAAAAAATAATATCTTTTATCACCTTTTAGGTTTCACCAATTACATGCGCAGCTCAGCAGGAGACATATTCAACCTGGAACACTACAGTGTGAACCAGGATATGAACCAACCACTGTGCAACTACTTCATCGCTTCCTCTCACAACACATATCTGACAGGCGACCAGCTAATGTCACATTCAAGCGTAGACATGTATGCATGGATTTTGCAGGCTGGCTGCCGCTGTGTGGAAGGTAAGTGAGGACAGTACAGACAGGCACTGAAACAAGTGTGGAATTTAATTCAGGTGATACACATGTCTCAAAATTATGATCTAATTTGGCTGAATTCATAATTGTGGCTCAGTTGGCAATCTATCTGCTCTCTGCCTCGTTGGTTGTCCCCTCCGTCTTTTGATTTCCCAATAGTTTTCCAATATCTGCTGACCTATGCTGCATATGTGAGCTCTGCTCACCTCCTTCTGTCCAGCAGCCTACTAATTTTTTAGGTCTGAAAATATTTTTGAAAATATTTTTTGTGATACTCCTCATCGTTTTTAACCCCCTGTCAAGGCATCAATAGAAGTGAGAGTCGAAGATATGCATAGTGTTTTGATCCATCTAGTCAGACATCATGTAATTTAGCAGCTTTATGAATGTTAAATGATCGTAAAACAGAAATGATAAAGCTTTAACTAAATGATAGACTGTATCCTATATCACAGTGGTTTTACATTCATTTTACCTCAGCATATGTTGACGACATGTCAGGTCAGTTGTCTCTTTTCCTCTCCTATTCAAAGTGGACTGTTGGGACGGACAGGATGGTGAACCCATTGTCCATCATGGCTACACCCTCACCTCCAAGATCCTCTTTAAAGATGTCATTGAGTCTATCAACAAGTATTCTTTCATCAAAAATGAGTATGTTTGCAAAACACAAGTTTCGTCATTTGTTTCGCAGATTCTGGATATGAAATGGCCCAACAAAACATTAATGCAAACCATAAAAACACTATTTAGCTCCTCCAAAGAGGAGATAGAGCAGAAAAGGCCCTGAAGCATAGATAGGGCATTGCTGCAAAGACAGCTAAAGGCTGTTACAGTACTATACATAGAATTTACAGTGTTTGCGTAGATACTCAGATTGGAAAATTTGGCTTGCAATACAATTGTAGTATTTACTGCATCTCAGACCTTTTAGTATTTCAAATAATCAAAATTCTAGCCTACATTGTGGTCCTTCCTGTTCTTGTCACCAAAAGGTCACAGAGTTTATCAGGTGAGGTAGATGCACCAGTGAATGAGGTGCCTGCTGCTACATAATGGATGAGTATTTCATTTGCAGTAAATAGTACTTTTCTCATCATTTAAGTGAAACTGGACAATACAGACACACCAGATAGATACAACAGATGATCGCTGAATATACCACGATATTGTACTACACCACAGCGATTGGCAATCACTGAACTCAAGAAATATTTTTTTACACCAATGCAGCTTTGGTAGTAACAGATGAGATTTTGTTTTTTGGGCATCAGTTTGCGATAATGACCAAAGGTGATGGTAACTCACACCCTGACCGCACAAGCCGGTCATTTTGAGTCATAGCTAATGTTTGAGAAATGAATCTTGACCAGTTGGTGTAAAAAGGCAGATGCCTCAAAAACACCTGCACGGTAGCCACTATAATGACAGAATGATATCCTCCACAAAAAAAGTTTAAAAGTTGTCTCTAAATTCATGTAGGGTTTTTTTTCTTAAATTTTTGGTTTTGAGTTATTTTGGGAAGACTTAAATTAGTGTGTGTTGTGTATGAATGAATAATTGGCCCTGGAGATAATTCCAGATGAGTATTTCCACATACTAATGCTCCACACAGTAGCATAAATTAAGATTGCTTTGTGTCATATGGAATTTGAAGTGCCAGTCTCTACATAAGCACATTCTAGAATATGATTTATCAGATATTATTATGTCTTGTGTGCATATACAGTATGTTGAGTGTCTTATGATGATCTTTTTCTCTCCACCCGTAGCTACCCAGTTATTCTGTCCATAGAGAATCACTGCAGTGTTCCTCAGCAAAAGAAGATGGCCCAGTACTTGGTTGAAATTCTGGGAGATAAGCTGAATTTGTGTAATATTAAAGTGGACCAATCAGACCACCTGCCCTCGCCAGAAATGCTAAGGGGCAAGATCCTAGTTAAGGTAAATGCAAATTTGTTATCCTGGTATGGCAGAAGATGAGTTTTGATCATACTGTAGGATTCAGCAATTTCCTCATCATAAGCATTGGTTCTATGGCAATGAGATGACATTGCCTCTCAGATTCCAAATTTAGAGAGTTGAGTGAGGTATTGGAGAAGTTGCATCGAAGTATAAAAAATCCAGAGGTAGTGAAGTTGATGAGAGCAATGCTCCCCTTTTTGCTCGAGGTGAACCCCCATGATTTGCCTCATCAGGCGTAAGTACTCATACCAAATGTAGAAACTTTGCTCCAAACTTAAAACAAGAACAAAACAAACATAGTAACTGAAGTGAAAAATCACCAGAACAACGATTGTACCTTCACATGTCAATGCAACAAATTTTAAAAGATAATGTATCTCACAAATGACCAACATTAAACAGGCAACATATTAGTGCATAGTTATGAAAATTGTGAGTGGAACAGAATTCAGCTGAAGAGAATGCTGCCGTTGTACGTCTGTATGTATTTTTGAAATAACAAGCTGTTAACTCTTGTTAACTGTTCACATTTTACTTCTATATCTATTTTGAATTAAGAATTACTACTACATCTGGTACTGACTGCATTTTTTCAATCTAGAAGTATAAAATCAGGCACCAACAAACATGTTTTTGATGTTGCCACCAATTTTCTTGATGTTGATGGCAAAAGTAATTTGAAACTCTCATAACACTCTCTCTTACCAATAGGGAAAAAAACTCCCCTCGGATATTGACAAAACTGCAGAGGAAGGAGATGTGTCAGATGAGGATAGTGCTGATGAAATGGAGGATGACTGCAAGCTTATGAATGGAGATGTACGTACCCTCTCTTCCCTTTCTCTCAACTTACTGGCACCAGAGTTGCAGGCAAGAATTTTACAGGCAGATTTCACATGCTCAGTTCATGCATTGGTTTAGGTGGCATCAATGGTTTGCCAGAATTATTTTCAAGATGAGAGTGAGCCAGTCCTCACTGGGACAGAACAGGCCTCATACAGAAAAAGTGCATACGCTCAAAAATATGGCGTACACACTTTTTACCTCAATGACCACAATGGGCATGTTCCTTTGGTGACATACAGAGGCAATGTTGAGGAATTGTTACAAATACTCTGCCTGGCCTAAAACAACAAGTCACTACCAAAAAGAAACCTCCCTTAACTTTGAGTGTTACATTCGCTCTGGCATTGTTTTAATAAGCCTCTGCAATGTCACAAGATTGATTGTGCAGCATTGTGCAATTTTTTTCTGGAACTGTTCGATGAGCTGTAGTATGCAGAGAATTAACTGAAAGGGTTGCGATGCTGAAAACGTCTCGGGTTGACAAATACAAAGTCATCATGTTTTTGCTTTTATGGCAATGTGTGTGTAGTTGATTGTTCCGGTTTCGTCAGTAAAATCGTCTCTCGCTGCAATTTGCGCCTAAATGTTGACTAGTTCATTTGCCATGGAGTGGAGTTTCACAAATTAGCTTGACATGCTCAGGTATCCATCCCATGCGGCCGACATAGCTCCGCTCAGAGTCATCTAGCACAGTCCCGATCGGTCAGCCAACTTTTTCTGTTATGCCGTGGTTACCAGGAAACCCAGTGTGGTTAGCTCTAAGGGAGGCCAAAGCTCCTGGAGAACCGCTCTCGGGAACCTTAAGAGGCTGATGAGCCAATAATGGTCATGTGCTAGCAAATCATCCCTATCTTCCAAACACACTCTATTGTGGAGGGTATTTTGGCACCACTCTTGCTTTCATATCCACACATGAAATTGCAGCTACGTTAATGTGTAAATTGTTCATATGTGTTGATTGGTCAGGGTTCCTCTCGCCCTCTCGCGCGCATCACTGAGTCAGACGACCAATTATTCTCACATCTATTTTCAACAGTCCAAGCATCACATTTAAGTGTCGTCAAAGGATCAATAGCTGTAGAAACTGCAAAATGAACACCACAAAAGGTGGAAGCGGACAAGAAATGAAAGAGTAAATGGCATGTTAGATGTTCTGTTTCACAAAAATTTCAATTTTGTCCAAAGATTGAACATAGAGTGAGAGGGAAGGAGGAGAAAAATCCAGGGGGAGTGAAAGTTAAATGGGATAGAATCCAGATGTCCTGAATTTCAATAGCCAATGTCTTAAAAATGGTTTGTCAAACTGTACTTGTTGGCCGCCCCTCTCCATGACATGTCCTATGCAGCAGGTTCACAAGTAATCAACTGTTGAAAAGAAGTGTAAAAGAAGGAGAGGGCCTCTTGATGGCTTGAGCTTATACGCTTACTTTTTATGTTTCAAGAGTTGCTTTTGACATGTAATGATCGTGTGGAATTTCTGATGTAAAAGCTTGGTCCATTTGTCTAAAAGGACTTATATCCATAACTCAGGTGATAGTCTTGCATTTGAAAATTAAATCATTTATCATTAAATCATTTACAGAATTCACAACCACTCTGGGCACATCCCTTGTGTATAGTCAACACATTCATTCCTCTCCTATTGTATTTCATGGTTTACTATAAAAATAGTGTGCATGTTATTTTATGTATATATTTGAAAACAACACCACAGTATAAACTGTAATTTCTCCTATATGACTCTCATGAAAAGGTCTCTTTCTTTATTTCTGTCTTTTTTTTGTCTAGGCCAGCAGAAAACATCTGGAGAACGTGGCCAAAACAAAGCTGGACAATCTGAAGATGGAATGCAGAATCCAGGACAAGGAAGACCTGGATAAATTCACTCCTGCAGCCATCATTTCAGATTGGAATGCCTCAGACAAGCCCAGATGCATGGTAAAGAAGATCTAGGAGACCAACCTTATATTTGGATACTTTTGTTAGGTAACCATATCAACGTCAATAGGATCTTGCATAGTCCCTTTGATGAAGCCTGCCAAGTGCAGCCTGAACAGTATAGCACCAAAACAAAACAGAGAGAAAAGAAAGAGAGTCACATTGTAAAATGAACCTCTTGTGTAGAAATTCCACTTAATCAGGAATCAGGAATCATATATTGTCATTACAGCAACTGAATTGTGAAACGAAACTAAGGTGCCTGCATTCCGGTGTAAATATTTCAATAGAGAAAGAAGGAGAGGAAAGAAGAAAGAGAGTTTCTGTGTACACAAAATATAAACACACAATATTTACATTATTAATATCGTTATAAATTATAAATATCCGTATAAATAACGATATGATAAAAATAGCAGCGCAGATGGGGTGGGAATGTTTGAGCTGACCGGAATAGTGTAGAAGCTAACTGTAAATGTAAATGTAAATGCCTAACACTGACCGGAGTGTTGAGCATTTCCTGTAAACAGCTCAGTTTTGAAACTATTCTTGTGACTTATGGCAGCTGCGTAAAAGCTGTTCTTAAGTCTATTTGTCCGAGATTTGATTGCCCTG
>OMPJ01015420.1:0-13912 GCA_900312935.1 Carapus acus | reverse complement strand
GACTCAACTCAACTCAACTCAACTCAATTCAATTCAATTCAATTCAATTCAATTCAAATTAAATTAAATTAAATTAAATTAAATTAAATTAAATTAAATTAAATTAAACTAAACAATAAAACAATAAATGAATAAAAATGAATAAATACTATTCTATTCTATTCTATTCTATTCTATTTGTGAGTAAATGCTGATAAAATGGCATTGCTCATCTCTGCAGCATACCTGGGATAATTTTCTTGACATTCTCCACAAGATCAAGGTAGGCCTCCCTTGTGTAGCTGGAGATTGAAAAGATGTTGACATGGCAGATGAAAAATGCAACAGATGTTTTTTTTGACAGCTGTAATGAAAGGTTTGGTCTCTTACCCTCTGCGCATGGCTTTTAGGACCTGGCTGCTTCCACTCTGGGCTGGCAGGTGGATTTGCTTGCAAATGTTCTGTCTTTCAGCAATCAGATGCAAAACCTGTTTAACAATGCATTTGTGTGAATTTACATATTGGGGAATCCAGTGCGCGCATCTTTAAAAAAATTGCATTTGGTCGCCCTACTTCATCTGGGAAGTCTTTAGGATGAGGTGAGGTGAATCTGATCCTCATGTCTGGGTCGATAAGAGAGACTTTGTCCAGAAGGTCACAGAATCGCAGACCTCCCCGTTTCGTTTGATAGATGGACCGGAAGCCTTTGCTGAGCTTTGTCGTGTCTGAGCCACAAAAGTGAGCCTCTGATGTGTCCCTGTAGCTGTTCACATTCTGACCCAAGAGTGTCACTTCCTTCACCCCCTAACAGGACACAAACACACACACAAAATGGGTGAAAAAGCTTAAATTATGATAAAACACGTTCTCAAAGTAGACATCAACTGGAAATAAAGGGTTAATTGATTACAAAAATGGAAATGTTAAAGCTAAGTTACACTAACCCATTAGTAAAATAACTTAATACTAAATCTACACTGCGATGTTCATCAACAAAGGACAATTATCTAAGCCACTTAGCGACAAGGTCACCAGAAGATATACTAAGCGTGAATCCTACCTGGTCAGACAGCATGCGGACCTCCTCTAGGATTGAGCTCACGGGTCGACTTCTCTCTCTCCCTCTGGTGAAAGGAACGATGCAGTAGCTGCACATGTTATCGCAACCTCGCATGATGGACCTGTGGTGGCAGAAAATCCATACAGAGACGAGGAAGGTTTAGAGTGTGAAGCCACATACGTGACAAGAAAATAGGATCCAAAAGTTGCGGGGACTTGTGCACCTCCATAAAAATAACATACACTCACACAAAAGCACCGTATCCCTGTGGAGTGCTGTGGACGGGCATGATATCCGCGTATGTCTCCTCTAAGGACAGCAGCACATTGCTAGCCTGCTGACCTCCATGAGCTACAGTAAGGAGACGTGGAAGATCCCGATATGCGTCTGGACCTGCCAGCAAATCCACTAGTTTTTCACGCTCCAGAAGCTCCGTCTTCAGCCTCTCTGCCATGCAACCTGGCAAAAAACAATGTAAATAGGTGGGCAAGTAGGTACTTAATTTATCCTGGAAATGAAAATATTGCTGTAACTACAAGAAGAAGGTCAGGCACATGGAGATCAGTGAAGTAACTCACCTAAAATGCCGACCCTCAGTGGATTGGTCTTAAAGCGTTTCTTCTTCATGTCTGTGAGTTGTTGGAGTCTGTTCCAAATTTTTTGTTCGGCTTTTTCTCTATTAGAAGAGGGTTTAGGGTGAAAATTTGGGCGATTAAGGTTGAATTGGTTATATTGCATAGTTCCAAAACTGACACATGAAAATAAAAGCAGAGTTCCATACCTTACAGAGCATGTAACCAGAAGGACAACATCTGCCTGCAACGACAAATAAAAGGCTCCTGATTGATCGAGGAGACACATAAGCGGGTGCAGACACACACACATATACAGTATACATATACATGATACATACACACATACAAACACTATTTATCAACAGACGTTGGATGAATAGTCTGGTGTCTAATTACGAATTACCTCGGAGAGGTTGCTGGTGCGCAGGTAACCCTTGCTCTGCAGAATGGACCATGCAATCTCTGTGTCATTCACATTCATTTGGCATCCATATGTTTCAAAATAAACTGTAAAAGAACAAATCTGAATGAGACAGCGCAGTCTAAATATGCATAGATATCTGTTTGAATATTATGGATACTTGCAATGGTACTTGCTGCACTCATCAACCATCACATATCACTTATTGGTGTAACACAAGTTCAATCGTATGGATGTAACCTTCACTTTTGCTCAATATTATACATGTAAACCAGATTCAAAGGTCTGGAACCGAAAACTCTTCTACAGGTTCCTGTCACCAGTTAGCACAGTCTGCCGTTCATCCATAACACTGTGACTCCATACTGACCTCTCCTTGAGTGGCCCTCCCCAGGCTCCTCAGGAAAATAACCAGGGTCGTCCGAGTGTTTCTCAGTGACAGGCTGAGGGTTCTTAGCTGGAGTTCCCGCGATGAAATCTTGAAAACTCGGACCAGAGCCTACTTGGATTTTGAAATTTTCTAGTGCCGTTCTTGTCGCCCTCCTTGAACCTAGATTTGAGCAATTACCGCGTCTGGCGCAATGCACATATGAAGTCGCTGCTGACCATTGTTGATGAATGGGAATCAAACGCCTTAATATTCGAAGATTTTCCATGTTTTTTAAAAAAATAACTACGGGCGCTCATCCAGTCTTATTTCACCGATTGAAGCTGCAGCGTAGACTGTTTTAATCCATTTTCACTTCCTGTTTTAATTTACTCACTAGTTTTTGTTTAAATAGACTAATACTGCGATGACATTTTGTAGTATTACACACATGTGTAGGTGGCAGCATTTGTGTAGTAGGCAAGTCCCGGTATATGTGGCAAATAAGTTTGCTCGATCAGAAACATCTTGAAAAAGGAAAGGTTCCGGGGCAAACAAATTCAAGAAGCGTCTGGCTGCTAGTTCATCTCCTCATACAATCGATATAGAAAAATATTCATATCAGAATTTCAGTTCAATGGGCGAAACCGCCATTTCAACAACTTAGTATACAAAATGAAATATTTCCAGCCTTTATCTGTGGGAAATATGAGGATGCAGCTCTGACAGACTTTTTTTTAACTATTTGCTATTCATTACTATAACTGTTTACCATTTACTTTTGTCAAAATTAGAAAGGCTTGAACTATTTTAACCATGCAAAATGCTGCCAGGATTTCCATTTGTGAATTTGATTATTGGAATAAAGGCTCACATTGCATGATTATTTGAAATGCACCTTTACCCACAATGACCTCAGTTAACCAAAGAAAAATACATCAAAATACAATGTGTGTCAAAATGTACCAATAGTTCAAATGGATAAGAGTACATCTGAGAGAGAGAGAGGGAGAGAGGGGGTAGAGAGAGAGGCTGTGTGATGTGGGAGTGACCAGGATTATTGCAGGTTTGGCATCACTTGGCTGAGAATACAATATATGCCCTCTGCACATTTTTTACTATTTCTTCACTTTCCTCTGACCCCACAGCCAACCGAGGAGTCAGAGATTATGGGAACTGGGGCCACCATATAAAAGTGGACTGCAGGGATACTCACACTCCACACAAATCAAGGTAACTCTGCCAATACAGTGTGAAAGTATAATATACAGCTCGGCCGCCTGCTATTTGACTGCCTAAAGCTCCAGGGTTAGAGCATCAGATGAGAGATGGCAGAGGGAAGTGTGGCTTCAGCATTTTTTTCTGAAGTAATTTTTGCTCCTGTCATTTCTTCTAGCCGTGCACTCTCCCCCTGGACTGTCTGTGATCATGGAGAAAGCTGCCCTGCTGCTATTGTGTTGCCTGTTTGGGTTTCTATCAGGTTCCCCAGTCTACCCATCAATTAGGTGAGTTCTGATCATTTGTTTTACTAATTTACTGAGAGTCATAATTATATTGTGTCAAAGTGAGAGCATGGGAAAAGACCGATTCGGCACACACATTAGAATAACAGTGGAAAAATGTCATTAAGCATTACTTGAACGGATGATGGTAATAATTTCTGAGATCGACACTTGCGTATCGTGTATTTTGACAAGCAAATTTAATTAGTACACTGTGAATCAATCCAGTACTGAAGGACTGACAAATGAGAAAGTTGACAAGAGCTGAGGCAAATTGTACCTTTTTGATAACTTCCTCGATTTCACATTACAGTCTGATTACCAGGGGAAAAAGAGTGTTTTTAATCACTGTACCTTGGTAAGGTAATTAACATTGTCAGACAGGAATGAATAAACTTACAGGGAACAATGAGCTGAGGAAGACATGCATCTGATTTGGCCGCACACTTGAGCTGTATTGTGTTCGTGTTCCCTCATTCTCTCTCAGCATGTTATAACTCTGCCCTCTGCTGTTGTTATGATAAAAAGGTTCAATGGCCCTGAAGTACTCGCCACATTACATTTTCATAACCTTAATCGCCCTTTGCCAAAGCAGAATTTGAAATGAGCAAAAACTAAATAGATAAACAACAAATCCAGAACTCATTTCTCAAGTCCTGACTGACTCATTCACTACATGCTTTGTTTCCGTTCCGTTCATTGAGCCGCTGGGGCTTTAAATTTCCTGGATCAATAGATCAATGGATCAATTGAGTACCTTCCTATCCACCCACCTACTTTCCATTTATTTACTTCGATGCTATACATTTATCAGTTGCCTATAATGTAAGTATACATCCCTAATACATCCAGAGTGTTACGTGCTGTTTCTCAGGTTTGGACAGAGAGACACATCCATCCTGATGACATCCGAATCTATACAGAACCCAATGCACCATCTGGGCGATGGCTCCAGTTTTCAGAGAGGACAAGCAGAGTTACGGTGAGTGTGAGTGCATGGCCGTGCTTCCAAACTTTTACAGACAATGAAATGGGTGTGAGCAAAATGCATAGCTCTGTAAAGTTGCTCCAATCACTTTTTCACTACTCCCTGTTAAAGCTACGTTACTGTTTTTGTGCATTAAAATAAAAAACTACCATTGTTTTCTTGTGTATGAATCATTGTTTTCGTCGCAACCGAATCTAATATTTGCATCACTTTCAACTAAAACATTTAAAATGTAATTGGAAACCTGCTTGTGTAAGTGGATACTGTCCTGTGCCACTTTAGATCGGGACGCCACGCAGATGCCATCTTCACTAACAGCTACAGGAAAGTTCTTGGACAGATCTCAGCCAGGAAGTTTCTTCAGACCATCATGGGCAAGCGGCTGGGGTAGGTGGCACCTGGGTAGTGCAGTAGTGAAGCAGTGCTGAGACAAAACAGTAACACGCATATATGGATGTTTGGCCCACAGAGACGACACGGAGAGCTTCGTCAAACGCCAGTCAGATGTTTACGAGGGAACCTTTAAAGATCTTACATCCGTTCAGAGGAAACTGCGATACAGAGGAGCACATGGGCATGTCCAGGGCTAAACCTTTAATGCACTTGCTCAGATAGTAGTTTTGTTTCATTTGCATGATTTCAACCCGATGACCCGAAATGTGTTTATCAAAGTATTTTCTTTTTATAGACATTAAGAATGTCGGCGTGCAAACTGACTGGCAGTTGATGCTGATTGCCACCTTCACTTGTGTCTTGTATTTCTGTTATATGTTGCAGATGCAATTATTTCCGCAGTAAAGCTATGAACAATCTCCACATATCAGCTTCTCTAAGTACTTGTGGATTTTGTCTTTAATCGCAACAATTAACTCCCTAATGTCAGTTTCAGGCGCCCTTTTTCAGTTTCACTTTTTTACTCGCAGATGGAAAGTTGAGTGAAATGCATTGTTCTGTTTTTCATCATACAGAAAATGAGACCACGGACACTTTCATTGGTTTTCATGAATTTATTTCCCTCTTTTCATTACAAAACGTGTACTCTCCTCAAATTGCCCATTTCAAACTTTATTAAATTATTTTCTTTTGGGAGACAACTGTATAGCACAAAACACGACACCAATCACCCTGCTAATGTGAGACACTGAACACACTGGCATAGTTAATAAGTCAGTGCTAGTGCCAGTGGTTTAGTATCAGCAAAAACATGCTGACTGGTAAATTCTCCTCCAAGATGACATGGGCACTGAACACAGAAAAGAGGAATGTACAAAAACAAAAAAACAGCCCAGATTTCATAAGAGACACCACAAATATAAATTTGAGATCACAAAGAACACATTGGCATGTTGGGACGATAAAAAAAATGAATATTGCAGGAAAAAGAAGTGCACCAATCACCAGCTTCACAGCCCTCAGCAGGATTATCTAAGAGAGGACGAATGTTCCATCTTTTCGGTGTTGCTGTGATCTCCAAATTTCTCAGATGTGCAATAAAAACAAACTGCATGTTTAAACCGCCAAATGTTTTGTTGAATTTCACATCGTTTTTTTCATAGTCTGATCTGAAGCATCCTTGAGCAGCTCCTTGGACACAAATAATGAAATGAGCCTTTGTGTCTTTTTCGATGTTTCGTGCTTCATTTTTTCTCCGTTCTGTGTGGCAGAGAAAAACAGACACTATGTTAACATGTGTGACATTGTTAAAAAGAGGCAAGAATACCTGTTGGCTGCCAAGTATTCTAATGAGCTGCTTCATGCATTTCAGTGTGCAGCATTTCACGCCAAACAACATAACTGGGCAAGAACAGAGGAATCTTCACAATGCAAATCACAGCTCATGAATACATAATCTCACTATATTGTTATGGCACAACCACAACCACGGGCATTATATGTGGAGAGGAGACGGCGGTCATGGTGGGATGAATGGAAAGGCAAACTAGGGGGGACTGCATGTGAACACATTTGGATGAGTGACAACCAAACAGCCATGCACTCTGCCGGCCATATGGAAATGCTCTAGGGGGGATGCAATCTTTGAGGGTTCCCTTACTTCAGCCTGGAAGCACGATCGATTCATTTGTTACAACTGAGGCCTTTATCGTAGGCTCCTATACTTTGCCAACCTACTACTTTGCTCTGCAGCAATCCTGAAAGAGGAGTAAAGAGAGATTTAACGCTTGGAAACAGGGGAGGAGGGGTTAAAAAGTAGAGGACATCAACTATAAAGACACAGCAGGAAGAGGGGGAAAAAAGAGCGGTAGTAGTGGTTAACGCTGGAATGGAGTACATACATTTGTAATTGTGAGAATTTCAAAAAAGTCCTTGCTTGAAATCCTTCAGTGGCTTAACATGGAGATAAGAGTGACTGACTACACTTCAATACAAATGAGCAAGTGCAATTTGATATGTTCTGTCAGTAAGACCCTGTCCCTGTAAGAGCTCCTCAAGTTGATGAAAGCTGAGTTGTTTTGCTCACTCGAGCCATTAATTAAACAACTGGTGCTCTCCATTGCTGGGCTGAGGAATTGTGCTGCACGTGACAACCTTCAAACTGCTACAGCCTGGCCTGTTATCAGCATCTTAGCATTCCACTGAGATTCCATCCAAGTAGGTCAAGGAGTGTTGCTGCCACTCGCATCTCAAGGCTATGAAGAGCCCTTGTATACAGAGAGGAGTTGAGCCATCTTATAGAGATGAAGATATTATGTAGATCGAGAGTGCACCTCTTCACTGCTTTCTGGGCCAGCATGCGATTCCCGGCCAGGAAAGTCACACCGCCAATAATAGCCAGGTACTTCAGGGTCTGGAACATGTTCAGGTGGGTCCAGTACACGTACATCAGACCCAGCAAGGCTGAAACACACAACATCAGATATCAAGATAGCTCCCCGAACAATAAAATGGGCTGTGCACGCTTTAAAATTAGAAGGCAATCGAACAAGTCTATTTTGACGCATATTCAAACGTTCAACTGACCTGCATGTCCTACATGGAAGAGAATGGTGCTGGGAGAGAGGCTGAAGTTGGAGATGTTTGCGCCGAGCTTAATCCACTACACAAGAGAGGGGAAATAAAAGACAACATTATTTCTAGCAGCTGAGCAAGGCCAACACAAGAGCTACAAAACTGTTTTCCATGACACACATAATACGCTGCATCACAATACACGCCGCGACAACAACCATTATCCAGCACAGGACGAATCAGGGTAAAAGTACATTACTGCTTTTGTGATTTCATATTCAATATGAGCGTTACATTCATCCACTGTTGAAATCTCATTTGCGAGGAATGAATGTTTCCTGGTGAAGTGATTTTCTGAGAAAGATAGCATCGACGCGACAATCAGTAATGCCGAATGCTTTGGAAAGAGAATAAAAATAATTACAAATCATAAAAACATGTGTGTGTCATACGAGCACATCCTTCCACGAAAGCCCGGCAGATGTAATTAGGGTGGTTAGAAGTGCACCTTTTGTGATCGAAACAAGGAGGTACATACCGGTAATTTGCATTTGCCTAAGAAATATCGTGTGTTGCCTCCATAAGATGTTATGTCAAGATGCAAAGCTGTGATGAACACAACAAATGCCACAAAATGTTACCGAGATCAGCAGCAGCAGAAGGGGCGACAGGACAAGTGCCGTGAAGGTGTTGGAGACAACGGTGGGTGGCTTCTTCTCTGGTTCTCTGAATAAATGCTGTTCAGGAGAGCATCGCTCAGTGTTAGATATTCCACAGCCGTGCTTTGTTTTGCGACTTCTTTGTGGAACTCACCTCAATCTCCGGTTTGGGTACGTAGAGTGTTTTTGGCTGAATGGTCGCCGGCGCCTCCTCATCCACAAATTTCAGAACCACGTCCGCCTTTTGATTGACCAGATTGCTGACTTAATGTTCAACACGAGCTATCGACAGACTCCTATGTTGCTGTATTGGTGAATATTTACACTTACCACATTCCAGAGAATAGGGTTTTCCAGGGTGGCATCACCAACAATGAGGTACAAGGTGTATGTACCAGAGATGGAGTCGAACTCCGTCTTCCTCTCCGCCGTGTCCAGCTCGAACTTGTATAGATTTTTGCTGTCAGGTTCAGCAACGAATACGACCTCCTGGCCAGTTTTTTGATTGTGCAGACGGACGAATGTCTGGAATAGTGGAGAGGCGCATTAATTAACATTTTTGCAACCTTCCCATGAATTCAGACTATGGCCACCAGTCAAAGTGATTAGGGGGACGGGAAAGATCTGCTCTCAAACCTGGTGGGGGGTGAGCTCCACTCCTGTGTTGGCGTCAACCAGTTGGAAGGACATGGCAAAGTTCTGATGACTGTCTGCTGTGAAGGCAGTTTTGGCTTTGGAAGGATATTCCACCCTGAAAATTTCATTTGATCAATTAATTAAATGCTATAAGCACTAAGAAGTAGCAAAGGGGACAAAATTCATTTCCTGAGTCAACTTACCTTGTGGTCTTTGGGCCGGTACTCTGGTCCTTATCCACCTCAGCCAGGTCCATATTACTGACTGCAACCTCAGTAGAAACCTTCACTTTTTGCTGTAGACAAACAGACACAGGGTGCAAATTGCGCAATTAGACCATCATTTTTACACTGCTTTTAAAAGAGTGTTAACCACATTATGCGCTCACCTCCACATGGTTGGCAATGAATCGGGTGTCCCCTGTTACTGCAACATTGAACTGATAGTATCCGCTGGCTGGCTGGCTGGACATAAAGTTCAGCTCAAAGACACCACTGAAAAGCAGAAGTAAACAATCATTTAATGTTGCTCAACATACCAAAACAAATCATACCCAACATATCAAAATTTCATATATAAGAACTTCAACTCTTGTGGGCCTAATATCACCTCCTGCAGGATTGAAAACGCACTTAAGATATCTGTTGAATTGATGGTGTGTCAAATTTTAACACAGACTATGCAGATCTCTACTGAAATAAGCGAATCTAAAAGATTTAGGAATACAAATGTTTTGTGAATTTCAGCTCCCCAGTTGCAAGCTTTCTCTTTGATGCACGTGCAGAGGGGAGGTAGTGGATATGTTGGACAGTGGATGCAGGAGATGGAGCTAAGATGCAAAAGAAGACCACAGAGAAGTTTCAGAGAAGTATTTCAGGGAGACGGGAGGACAGTGGGTGTTGCGGTTGATGGTCGGGAGACAGGTAGGTCGAGAATAATGATATGCTGTGGCGCCCCATGAAAGGAGCGGCTGAAAAAAGACGCCATCTTTCTTTACCTCTTAAATTACATTTAAATCAACTGATTCCTGATAACAACAAAAGATCTGAGACATTTGACGGGCGTGGCACTCAAGCCTCTACATCCTTGTCGAGAGAAATACTCAACTTGAAGGGGCAAAAGCTAGGAAGAAAATACTTATCTGCAATGACACATACTCATTGAGAACAAAGGGTGCTTGACTCAGTATGATGCTCTTGGAGGCCAGGGCATACGCAGACTCCACTACAACACTGGCTGAGGTCAGTGGCTGGGACATGACATCAGTAATGAGTAGCTGTGAATCATAAAAATAGAAATAAACGCCGTCAAAAAAGAACAACATCAAAAAAACTAACAAAAGAGTGGTGACTTCTGATGCAAAGAGGACAGAATGACGCACCTGAAAGGTTGGCTGGCTGTGTGACACAGTGGCAGGTCCCTGAGCAGTGACAACAACGGGTACATGGAAGCGATTGTTGGAGAGAGCAGCAGCAGCACTTGCAACGCTGAACGCCTCAGCTAGAGAGTCCCAAGATTTCTTGCTGAAGATTGAGTTCACAAGTTGGATGACTTGATCCTGTTGATGGAATAATATAATATTTTACAAATAGCAATGGGATTATACTGAAGTAACAAAACACAAGGTGGTTTAGTGTGCAATATATACCTCCTTGAGGGGAGGCTCCATGTCCACATGATCGGACAACGAATAGGCAGCAGTAACAAACAGTGCAGTTGCCTCAAGACCCTCTTCAAACTGCAGGTAAGTGCCACCAAGATCATCAAGACGAGCTGTTAGATCCTGAGGAGAAGAGACAAAATAGCACTGAGGAAAAACAAAAAAACCCCAAAAAAAGAAAAAGACTGATTGCAGCTCTTACAGCACAATGCCAATATATGATTACTATGTATGAGGTCTCCATTGTGGAGCTCACCTCAATTTCCTCCAGGATTCCTCCAAGTTCTGCCTCCTGGGAAAGGCGGGCTGCTGTCTGCAGGGCTAAGGTGATGCTGCACAGAGCAAAGTACAGGTTCCATCACACTTAGTACACGCCTGCTGAATCAAGAAGTACACCCCCTTCTCAATCAAATACGGTGAAAATGAAAAATGTCAACGCATACTCACGCCATAATGTTATCCTCTTTGTTGATGCGAGCAGTTAAGGCACCAACAACCTCCTGAGATGCAACGGGGAGGCCGAGGGAGCTGAGAGCACTCACAGCCCGGTGGATCTGAGCCATAGTTGAGTCCTCGCTGACCGCTGCTAGAAGGATGTCTCTAGTTTCATTGGACACAGGGATCTAGAGGTTGAACATAGATGTAATATAGAAAACTGCTGTTTTAGTGTTTTGTTTTTTTCATCCTTTTTAAAATGCTGTCGATGTCATGATTTATTTTGACAGAGAATGTAAAAATATCAGGTTACCTACCTCACATTCAGATAAAGCTTGACTGGCCTCAGCGGCAAAGAAGAGGGAGTCAACGTTGGTGGGATCAAGCTGGGACTTCAGGAACTGGCACACCTCCTGTACAAACAAAAGAGAGCACATGTTTGCTGACAAATTGAGATTAGAATTGTGGCATAATGGCACAAACAAATCTATTCTTAGCACTTTTAGGCATCCTCTAACTGTCTTAATCTGTGGGGGGCAATTGTTAGGAGTTCAGTATTAAGCTTCACATTACCAAATTGCAAAGAACTAGCTGGAGTCACCAGGATATCTGCATTAACTTCTGCACCATTGTTGCTACTGATTTACTTTCAAAACAAACCTTTTGAAAAAATGTTTGGGGACTCAACACAGAAATGAGAATACACTTTGCAATCATAAAAAGCCTGTTGACGTATATGAGCATGACCAATTCAAGGATGCAATGTCTCTAGATGCAGTTAGTAATCGACTGACTTACTGTATATTGTACCGTATCGTATCAACATTGTTTATTGCTTTGCTTTACCATGTTGAAAGAATAATGTCTAATTGAATTCGTTTCTATCTAGCTGATCATAATCCTCATTTGGTCAGATCAGAATCATGAAATATGTGCCATTTTCTCACTTTATGATCGGCAGTAGCAGCCCCGAGCTTGGTAAGGCCCACAACGGAGTAGTAAGCGGACTCCAGGTCGGTGAAGGGCTGAGCCAGGAGGTTCTGCAGCCGGGACACATCAGCGAGGGAGAGGTAGTGTGCCGGGGTGAGAGACTGAGCTCCAGCCATTGACAGGCTGAGGAAGACCAAGCCGAATAGCCCTGTGAAAAGACATCGATCGGCACAATTGAATTCCAAGAAGTCAGTAATGACGACGGGTGCACCAAATGTCAAGAGAAGATGTGTTATGATGCAAGGATGGATTCGGTCATTCATTGACTTGGCACTGGAGTCGCACGATTCAGGTTTTAGCTTCTTGTTAGCAATATGGCTACCATTCATTCAACGGGCAGCAGCTCGTTATGCTTTCTTAGAATATTATACATGATCGAGGGAGCCTCGTGTAAAAGAAATGTTATGTACTCGGCGAACAAGTTATTTAGAAGATTCACTTACTAAACCGGGACATTTCGTGCAGTCTTGTGCAGCGTCACCAAAACCGACGATTACATCCGGTGTGTGAGGAGCCGGTGGGACAAACACTTCCGGTTCTGCATTTTGCGTTTCAAGAAAAAAAGCACCAACGTCCTCGGTGACGCTAAATGAGACATTAAATTGGGGTGGGAATGTAATATATCTATATTACATATATATCTACATAGGATGTGCAAGTTCTGCACAGTGTTGCATCTCCCTCAGATGTTCCGGACACATACAGAGCAAGAGATACATCACGGGCAACTCATTAAATAATGCCATTTTCACACCTAGAGCGTTCGGCAAATCATTTTCTAAAAATCACATTTGTTTCTATCCGAGTCAATCATTCAAGATCTAATTCTGTGACCCATCTTCAAATTATCATACATCAACTCATCGCTCAGACTGCGGCTCCGACTTGACTCTTATTTTGAAAAGAACAATTCGGGATAAATTTGAGATGGCATGTGGTGGACAATGACATCATATCTGACATCATATCTGACATCATATCTGACATCATCGGATAAAGTAATTTTCTCTGGGCCTGTACCAAATCTATCCAGTGACGTTATGTTCAGCCGCACGTCGTCATTTAACCGCTGGCTGTCGACATGGTGCCCGCTTAATGACGTAGGCTTCATTGACAACTGGCACACTTTCTGGGGAAAACCTGGTCTGATCAGGAGAGACGGCATTCATCCCACTTTAAATGGTGTAGCGCTCATTTCTAAAAATATTGCCGAGTTTACAAACTCATGGCGATCCAGAACTGAGACCAGGAAGCAGAGCTGCAGTCCTACACGACTCTCTGCATCTCCATTGGAACAGTCACCCACCCAACACCGCATAGAAACGATATCAGTCCGGCGTCAGCTGAAATCTTCTCTGCTTAAAACAAAGACAAGGGGAGTCACACATAGGAACTTAATCATACCTCCCACGGCAATTGTTCCCACGCGACGGGATACGCAAATCAAATGTGGATTACTAAACATTAGATCTCTATCCTCTAAGGCAGTATTGGTCAATGATTTAATACCTGAACGCCATTTTGACATATTATGTCTTACTGAAACCTGGTTGCGGCCCAACGAGTACGTCAGCCTAAATGAAGCCACTCCTCCCAGTCATGCTAATACCCACATCGCCCGAGACACTGGCCGAGGAGGAGGGGTTGCATCCATTTTTAACTCAAGCCTCCAA
>OMPJ01015416.1:0-12926 GCA_900312935.1 Carapus acus | reverse complement strand
CACACTCACACACGTACGCACGCACGCACGCGCACACACACACACACACCCACACACACACACACACACACACACACACACACACACACACACACACACACACACACACACACAGGAAAGCAGGCAGGATTTATGGATAAGCTGACATTTTATTATGCTTATCATGGCCAATGAAAATCACCTCTGTCGGCAACTGCCGGTGATTGTGTGCGTACACATACACTCGCACGTGCGCACACACTTGCTGATGATATGGAAAGGCCTGTGTGGACAGCTGGGCAGCTGTGAAAGTCATTATAATGATTAGCATGACACAGCAACAAAAGGACGCTCGCTCGCTCAGATGCATTACCGGCATTATTCGGCTTATCGGCGGCTAACGGGAGCCACTGCTGTAAATAAAGACTGTATTCATAACAAACATATGCATGCATTTACATACAAATATGCACAATTATAAGGAAGAGCCTGCGCACATAAACGCCTCGGCTCTGCCTGACATGGGGTCGCACGGGGCTTAGAGTCAGTAAAGAGGCCCGCTGAGCACAAGTATGCCCACCGATAAAGGACGCATAGGGAATTTTACTTTTTTTCATCCTTTGTTTTTATGGCCTCAGCCTCTGATATTCATGAAAGTCCACCTGGAGTTGGAAAAGTTGCAGAAAATTGAAAACTTTCCCAGGGGATTATGCTGGACTTGTCCCTTCGTATCTGAACGGTCCTCATTGGTCTGGCTGGTGAGGAACCCAGGGAGCAGATACGGGGCAGTGCCTTGCTGAAGGACACACCAACGAAAGCCTCCCTGGTGTCCATTTTGAGGACAATCCTCATAAATCACCATTTCATGGATAGAAATGAAAATCAACGTAAACATACAGTATGAAAGAGACAAACCCATGAACAGAGACTGAGGAAAGGAGATGATGAGCGACTGAGATGACGGACGACACAAAGACACAAAGGACAGAGACATGAATGGAAGTGTAGAAGGATTAACATGAAAAATGTTAGGACATCAGGGCAGGAAAGACAGACAGGACAGAGGGGGACAGAAACAGCCGAAGAAGATCCTGACATGAAAACACACACAACGCAGACTTGAATCAGGATCCACACACTGCCGAGTGGTTACTCCAATAATAGCATGACAAAAAAAGTTTTAATCCCCCATAAAGATTTTAACAGAAAATGTCCACACGAAAGAAATAAACAGAAACAACACCGATAAATTCCAAATTAGAACCAAGAGGCGCATCAGACATGCGAATACCAGAAGGACCATCTGCCCAAACAGCTTGATACTCACCGACCAAATTGCCCCAACACGCTGAGTCTTAAACCAAAAATGGAGCTTTGGATGAAAACACCGTACAAAATATAGAAACAAAAACTGAATTAACCCTTCCATACTTGTAAAAGTATCGTTTTTTCCAAGAGCTGAGGGAGCGTTGGAGGTATTAAATATGGAGGCAGTGGGTTGTGAAACTGGATGCTAAGTGTGTCTTCAGGGCCTCATTTTGTTCCACGCAAAGCGTGAATAAACACACACACACACACACGCATGGAGGCTCAGAAGGCTGTGGGGAGGCCGCCGGGTTGAGGAGGTGGTGTGGAAGAGAAGGAAAACGTTCTCAAATATTCTGAAATTGACAGAGAAACCAGCGCTTGCGTGGTCTTATTTTTCAATTTTTTTCTCAGACACGCTCAGTATGACTGCCCCAGATTTGGTCGTGTAATGAATTGTAGTGTGTGTTTGTTTCACACAAACTATTGCAAGATTTGAAACCTGCCAGGTATACTATGTAAATACACAATGCACAACACACATACAAGCTTACATGTATACATAAATTCTAATGGGATGAGCTGCCACATCTCAGCATCTAACCATTTCATCGTGTATTTCAGTTTGACTATTTTCAAATTCTGCAATATCTGCATAAATGTTGGTTCTATTCAAAAATCACAGACTCCCCGTCACTCACCGTGGGTGAGCTCAAAACTGCCGTGCTCTCATGTTTGTTTGCTTTTAATTCTTATTCACCCTCTCTTACTGGATTTATTTTTTCTCTGCGTTAATCCATCATTATTCTTGCTGTTGTTGAGTGAGAGCATTTGTGGCTGCAATCTCCTGCTGAGGTCACATCGGATTCTGTTTTTGGTGTAAAACCTTTTTAAGATGGTCTCCACCACTGCCGCTGCCCCCAGCAGCTGAATACCACCCATCTGCCGCTTACTGAGACCTCTTCAGAGCAAATTACACTTTTATTATACTTTCATGTACCTAGTCTGCGTGATATCGATTTTGCCAGCTGCTCTCATCAGAACCTCACAAAAACTGATCCTGCTGACTTGTACACACACACGTGCAACCGCCACCACATAAAAACACACTTGCTCGCTTTTCATAACGCCATTGAGTTTTGTCAAATTCGTGTCACGCAAAATTCTCCACAAATCCTTAAAATTCTTGTTTTTCATGTCAGAGAAGCAAACAAAGAAGCGCACTCACTGTGTTAGCAGGTCCTTGGGGACGGTGAAGCGCACACAGGCAAAGTGGGAGCTTTGGGTCCTCGGAGGACATTGTTGAGGTCGCCTCTGAGGTCTAGACCTGCCTCACTTGTGGGGAAACTCACTGGGATCACAGCATCAATGATGAGAAAATTGGCACTTAGCTTTTACAATTTAGAAATTTATCACTGCAATTCAGCGTTATTGCCCATTTCTTTGCAAAATGTGTGTATGCAAAATGTGTGTCACAAAAACGACTCTGAATGAGTCACGAGAATCTATTTTATGTTTTATGTTTTCACATCACGTTATTTCACGTTATGTTATTTGTATAGTTTTATGATCAAGAGGGAACTGCCTGGTTGATTGGTTGATTGATGGACTGACTGGTTGGTGTGTTAGCCAAGCTGTAGAGTCACAGGCCCACATAAATGGAGCTCGTCCTGCTAATCTCCTCGTCCGCAATTCCAGAATAAATCCACAAAACGTTCTGCTCTCAGCGTAGTTGCTGACAGTCATGAGGTGAGGCGACATCAGCGGAGGGCGAGAGCAGCTTTACGACAGACCTGGTGATATATCTGCCTCCTCGCCGGACATTTATGTTCCACGTGTACGCTTACTCTCTGCACCCGCTGCCATGAAAATAAAACTTTATTGTTTGTGTCGATTACTCTGCGTAATTCAAGCGGAGAGTGTGAGGAGAGGGGTAGATGCTTAAGCAAAAGACTCGGTAGCATCGCCACGGCCCCAAGACTTGCAGGGTACGCACACTGTCTGAATGAAAAGATGGCTGCCTGAAGTGTGACTCAGAGACAATACGGAAATCAAGACAGCTATGTGATTTATGGAGTTTGCGGGGCTGTGGAGTACATCTTTGTTACTCTGTGTCATTAAACTTTGCACGAGCGGTCGCAAGCAATACGAAATGCCGCATTAGACTAATGAGGCAGTGTGAAATGGAGTAAGTCAGAGAGCCTTTGTCTGTGTGCCGTGTTGATCATAACATACATTGCCTCCTTCCCCCAGCCTATGATTCTCCATGCAAGCCATGAAAGCATGGATCTAAGACATTCCTGGAATGTTTACATTTTTATGAGGGATCTCAGATAGTATGAGCCATCACAAAGTCAGACATTTGGTCTGTATGCTGAGAAGTACTTACTGGAATAGTCCTAGCTAAGGATTAAGAATACGAATCCTTTATTGTCACTATGACACTGTTTCCAACTGTATCCAGTTGTGGGTCTGGGTACCTTCTCACACAGTAGAAGACCTCAAGAGGACATGAACAAGGATGTTCAAGGGGTGTTTCCATGTTCGCCTGTCCCATAATGTTATAATGTTCTTGTACAAGACACAGAGCCTGTAACTACTCCCCAGGCGACTTACTTAGCATCTCCGTCCTAAAAAAAAAAAAGACGAATAAATACAAAAATCCCAAATTGTGAAGCGATTGTTGCCCGGTGGATTAATTAGGCACATCAGCATCCAAGATAATCTAATCATTTCAAGGTCTTCCAAGGTTTAATTTACGGACACAACCGGCCAAAAATGTGTATCCTCAGGCATGCCCTCGGGCTACTCTGAGGAGATTCTGAGTGTGTTTAAACCAGATAACAAGAGGAGGGACCACCTTGAACTGGGGAAAGTGGCGAGGTCAGCACCGTCAGCTTTAAAATGTCCGACCTCCAGGACATTAACCTCAGAGCGAGCCGAGGGAAAAGTCGAATGCTCAACCCTCACCAATAATGAGTGGGTGCTACACGTTCTTACCTTTTTTTTCTTGTGCGTCTTTTTTGTATTTATATTTTCATTATCATCGCGTTGTGTTTCCAGTGTTGTCACCCCTGCCTTTTTTCACACCTCCACCACCATCACCTTTTCTGGACTGCTCCCAGGTACTGGGCAATGGGGACTCTGTGTATCTCTCCCTCTCTCTCTGTCTCTCTCTTTCTCTGTGTAGTCGCATATTTCTTTCCCTCCACCACTCCACTGCTGCACATTCCTCCCGCTGGTGGTTTTTATTGCACAGCAGCCTATTCATTTGAATTGCATCTCACAGGGTTGCCTTTGAAAGTGTTTGGGGAGATTTTCCTCGTCTTCACATGGCTATGGACTGCCTGCTGCGTGTCTCCCGAGGCCCTGAGTAACTCTGGATGAGATACTGGGCTTTCCAGAGAAAGCTGATTTCTATCCCGTTCGTGTTCAAGTCGGTTTTATTGTCATTCAACCGTATCGGCGGCACATAACTGCACCAAGTGTCATTCCTCAGAGGCTCAGGAGCCAACGCAGATATTATGTGTGGAGGACTGAAAAGAAAAGGAGCTACATTTAGCCTGTAGCAGGGTTTTATTGACAGTGCAGGGAGTGCAAGTGGACATGATGGATGTAGTGGACATATCATGGTGGTGCTGAACGATACTGTATGACAATGATGTTAATTCATTCAATGCCAATATCGCCAATATTTAGATCCATACCACTACTGTTTACGATGATTGGGTTTTTTTGTAGTCTGAGCTGCAAGTCCTGTAAACAAAGTCATAACTTCATAATATGATGAGAGAAAACACCAATGACTGCCAATATCTGAACATGAGAATTGATCCCAAAACGGAAGTATCAATACTTCTGTATCAATGCTCATGTCACTACAGAGTAAGTCTCTGATTCGGCGCCTCCTGTGGTGGATTTTTTTCCCTTGTGTTTCCTCCCCACACCACACTATCCCCCTTTGTGTTTGCGGCAGGCGAGGACATCAATACTTTCAGTCATGACAAATGAGGTTCAACGGGACAAAACTCAGCTCTCAACACCAACTCGAGTTGACGTCTTTATCCAAGTCAATTAGTCCAGCTTGCTGTCCCGTCGTCGTCCTAAGATGTCACAAATGACCTCCTAACCGCCTCTGATAAAGGTCTCGCTTATGTGCTTGTTTTTCTAGATCTCAGTGCAGGATTGGACACCATTGACCATCAGATCTCTCTTCATAGGCTAGAAGGTCTGATTGGCATCAAAGGAACCGCCTTAAGCTGGTTTAAGTCATATGTACTGCATAGACTTCAGTTTGTACCTGTTAACAACGTGTCCTCAGAGCACACCAGGGTTAGACATGGAGTCCCACAGGGCTCCGTACTCTGACTAATTCTGTTCACCCTAGATATGCTTCCTCAAGGTGGCATCATGAGAAAGCACTCTATCAACTTCAATTGCTATGCTGGCGATACACAAGTGTATCTAGCAGTGAAACCTGAAGAAACCAACCATCTAGCTAAACTCAAGGTTTGTCTTAGGGACATAAAAGCGTGGATGACCTGTAACTTTGTTACGTAACTAACTCCTGTAGTGATATTGCTACTTTGGATGGCTTTACCTGGGCCTCCAGCACCACCGTAAAAAAATTTAGGAGTTTTCTTTGGTCAAGACCCGTCACTGAATGCCCACATTAAACAAATGTCAAGAATCGCCTTCTTTCACTTACATAACAATTAGTGATGTCCGATAATATCGGCCCACCGATATTATCGGCCCGATATTAGCATAAAAATGTAATATTGGTATCGGATTTTTGTGCTTTAATATAAAAAAAGATAAAAATAAAATAATGCGGGCGTTACAGCGAAATAGTGCCTATGCGCTCCTGAAGCGTTTACCGGCGCACATATCGGTATCAGTAAATTGGAAGTTTGGATATCGGCAGAAAAGCCAATATCGGACATCCCTAATAACAATGTTAAGGCTAGGCACATGCTGTCACTAAAATATGGCGAATAAGCAAAGTCATGCTAATTCACTGCTGTGCATCCCTACACCTGTGCATCTCTACACCAGTCTCTGTCTCTCTCTGCATCTCTCTCTGTCTCTCTCTCCTTTCCTCTCTCTCTCAACCCAACCGTTCAAGGCAGTTGGCCGCCCACCTGAAGCCTGGCCTGCCCAAGGTTTCTTCCCTTTTATGGATGTTTTTCCTCGCCACTGTTGCTAATAGGGGATATGTTAGGTCTCTGTGTGTCCATCTCGTAGACCTTGACTGTTCACGTGTTGAGAAGCACTACCTGCTCCATTTTGTGAAGCGCCTTGAGATAACTCCTGTTATGATTCGGCGCAAAAAAAAGTAAATTGACTTGACTTGACTTGTACTGCACTCTTCTCTCCATCTCCCTTAGCTGAGTATTCCATCGATGCCTTTATTTCCTCATTATAGGACGCTGCATTCACATGTGTCCGTCTATTTACCAATTCCACTATGCAGTATTTATCTCTCCGTCTCTGTCCTGTAGATATTTGTCTACTATACTCCTTTTGTATTCTATAACTTTAATTTCCCCTGAGATCGAAAACAATCGGATACCTTGGTCATTATTAGTTTTTGAGTTGACAGAATTTTTTTTTATTTCATGCTGTGTTGTGATTTCATTCTCCAGAGTTAGTGTGTTGTTTAGCCCTATTGTCTGCCCCGTTATCCCTCTGTTGCTGCTCTGGACACACTCTGCTCATTGTTTACTCCTGTGCCCTTGTTTTGTGAGTGTGTACCACGTGAGGAGGTGTGTCTCCTACCTGCACAGCCCTGTGTTTTATTCTTACAACAGTTAAACTAGGAGTCTTTTTTTCTCTCTCTCTCTCTCCATTCTTGATTCAATGCAACTGGCCTCAGAATTTGCACTACCTGTGTCTCTGCAGTGCTGTTTGTCTCCTCTGCCGTCACAGATTTTTCCTTTTTTCACCTTTTTATTTTCTTTCTGCAGTCCACTGTCAGTTTCCTGATATTTTTTCTGATCCTTTTAGGGTTTTTCTCTGATCCGTGCATTCTCCTGTGATTCCACATCTGAAAAGCCCTCTGATTTCCCTCAGTCCTTTCAATCGTCATTGTTATATGTGTGCATATATATTGTTTTTTTTACATCTTCATTTGAATTCTGAAAGCCCGGAAGAACTCGAAAGAAAAATTTTAACTTCATCTAATGTCCTCATGTTGATTTGATTTAATGTGTTATAAACATTTCCATCACCACCCGCACGCCCCCAGTGGATGAGTCATGAACCTCTTCCCTATTCGCCCTCAGCCTTTGCAGGTTCATTTCAGCCTTCCTCTCTCTTTTCGCTCGCCCCTTGATGTCTGAACTCCTCACCCTGATCTCAGCGGGTACGTTTTGACAAATGTGAGGAGGAAACTCATCTCGGCCTCCACACGGGGCTCGCCGTCATACGCCAGAGATCGATGAGGAGAGTGAGAGCCTTACCTTCAGGGTCATCTCCATCTTAAACACTTCAGTGATCACTCTGGCACTCCCCACGGAGGGTGCACACGGAGATCCTTCACCTGGGGTAGAAGCTTACTTCCCACCTGGGCGGATCAATGTGCAAGATTCCCCAGAAGACGAAGGCATTGCCGCTACCGGATTCCTCTTGTGATTGATTGAAACAGTTGTATTTGTGTATGTTTGTCCTGTTTCAGGAAAACAAAAGCAACTGAAAGTTTTGGTTTTAGGGGTGAATACTCCCTATTCCTTACATGTGGGAGCAGTAAAAACGGGGGGAACATATCACATGGGCCTCACTTTGCAAAAAGAGACGGAAATGACTGATCTGTGCAAAGCTGAACAAGTAGAGGGGAGCTCTAGGGGGGCAGAAAGGGCGAGCGGAGGTTAGAATTACCATGGGCAACTCTGAGAGGTGTTTGATGTTCAGAAGCTGCGATAAATAATTGATTCAAAACCTGTTGAATATGACCAGGATTGGTGTGATTACAGCTCTCATTAGGGCCTTACAAAATGTGATGGAATAACTAAATCAATACGCATAATTGCTGCATAAAGAGATTGAACGCTGTGAGAACGCAGGTGTGTAGCTGTGACATTGGCGCTGTGGGATTTGAAATACCTCCACTTTCACCAAAGGGAGTTTTTACTCATCTTTTCAGCAGGTGGTATCGAGTCTCTAGTGAGGTATAAAATGATTTTAACAGTTGCCACGGTCAAGTGGTCAAAATTTGGGATGAAGAGACGCACAGAGAGAAGTACCTCTGATGCTTGCAAAAGCGTTTGCCGCGGAAAATAAACCGAGTACAGCGAATAACCAACTTTCAATATTTCGCCTCGTGTCTTGGACGACTCCAGGAAGCCAGTGTACTGGAGTCATATGGCCGCCATCCAACCTGGTGCAGCTTTAAAGAGACTTGACCACTCTGAGAGAGCTCCAGCGTGGGCCGAGGGAACCCAGGAAACACAGATTTTTCTCTCAGAGGCAGTATGTGGGCGCTGGATATGGAGTTCACACCCCTCATTGGAAGACAAAACAAAATCGTTGAGGAAATATTTAAAAAAGATCTTGAATGAATGATAAATTCGATAATATGGGATGATATGGAATAACATGGAAGAATAGATAATCGTAAAAATTTTCTTAAATCAATCTAAACACCGCTACGGGGCAAAATAGGATGTGATGGAGAAAAAAACATGTACACATATACTGAAGCCGCAGGCAGTTTGGTGAATGTCAAGGTTGCTAAAGGATAAAAAAAAGACTGTCAAGGCAACTAATTCTCAGAAAATGCTAAAAAAAAAACATTTCTGCTATCACCACATGTCCTGTGATTGAATCAATTTAGCATTAAATGCATTAAGGCACATTGCACACATAGGGGAGACTGGGGCTTGTTGTCACACTTTTTGCACTCTATTGTATATCTTGGAGAAAATATATCAGATGACAAAATTACATGTATTTCAAATGAAAATGAAACCTGACGTCAGGCAATGAAAATGATTCTCATTGCTTTTGAAAAAGTCAGTGAATATGGCCATTGAACAAATTGTTACTTCAAGTATGCAGATGCACTGGACTAAGGTCCACAGGAACTGCTGTTATCTTCAGCTCTCAGCCTCGAATATCTGTTTGCTTTTCTTAAAATAAAAGATTCAGCTGAACAATAAAAGAAAAGTATCGTGTCATGATGAAACTCTGAGCAGTGCAGAAAAGTGGTCAAAGTTTCAAACAAGAGCTTGAAGATCCATTCATGCAGGCGACAATCAAACAAAATTCCTTGCTAGTCAGACTTTTCGTCCAAATAACAGTTCTGGCACACACAGACTGATTTGCCAGGGGTTCACTGTTGGTTGGGCCACCCTTTGCACATTATGCACTGCTCCAATTCTGCATTAAAAACCTGCCGTGGTGATTTATACCCAACCACTGTAGTTGGGAGAGGTGCCTGACTCGCTATCTTAGCTGGGGTGAATGTCTTGCAGTATCAAGCCAAGTAACAGTAGCTGACATTAACCTGTAAATGCACAAAAATTACCCCAAGGGTTGTTATTCTTCAAAATCTTTTGAAGGAAAAATTGTAACATACATATCCCAGGTATCCCTCATTAAACATGTTTGTGATGTTTTTCTGTTTTTCTTTTCTAATTCCTGACCATGTCTTCTCTCTTTCCCCTCTCTGTTAAATCAGTTATTTTCTGAAAAAATAGAATATCTTTATGACAACTGCTAATGCGCACATTTGTACATATCATTGTGAGGATTTTTATCCAAAAGAAGATTATTTTGGAATATATGATGTTCAATTTTTTTTCACTTGGGGATGTGCAAAGTGGTTACATGATACTCACCTAAACCCACCATGTGATACTCTCTTCTTAGTCAGTACATGATATCAGACAATGTAAAGGAAAAAACAACTAGTACTAGACTTTTTGGTTGCCCCCTCTGGTGGGGAAAGATAATTGCAATGTGACAACTTACCCGAGAGACAACAAGCCCTGGTCTCCCCCTACTGCAGATATCGATGGTCACAAACACCCACACACACCTTCACTCACAGTTGATGCACACACACACACACACACACACACACACACACACACACACACACACACAAACGTCTGTCATCTCATTAGCAGGTAAGCTTTTACCGTGGCTAAAAGAGAGTCAACCTTGCCGAAGAAAGTTGTTTTCGTGTGTTTGTTTACGTACACAGCTGAAAGCTTAAGAGGAATTCCTGTCTGGCTCAGCGCCTTGTGTGTGTGAGGCTGCGCGCCCAGTGTGGTGACTGCACTGTTGCAGCTCCTATCTCTGGCCATCTTAAAAGAGGAGGTTCTTTAAATGTGGGACTAAGATTGAAACAGATTCACCCGTGGCAGAAATAATTCATCTCTCTGTCTCCGGCCTGGCCACTGATGGACTGGTGGAGCTCCTCTGGAAGTTCTCGCTCGCTGAGCCGGGCGCAATCGAGACATCTCCACCAGCTCCTTGCGTTCTGCTCGCCTCCTCACGTGGTCAGCCCTCAAATTTCAACCCTCAAGCAATCTCAAATTTCAATTTGCCATTCTTTGAATCGAGTCCACATCCGCTGCCTCTGCGCAGATTTGCAAATTTTCAGGCTCATTCTTGTTGCTTTGACGTTCAGAAGTTCCCATTGATAAACATGGAATATTTTGTTCATCCCTCCTGGAAGGTTATCGATGTTCCAGGCTTTGTTCACAGGACACCCACAGGTCAGGCACAAACTTTCAGAGAGCAGCTTCAGACGATTGATGTAATCGCAAAAGGAACAGCAGGCACCTATCTGCAACTCATCTTAACAGAAATACATGAATAAATAAATACCTCTCATGAAACCAATGATTTCACAAACTCAACCGAAGTAAAAGTTGCATCTTACTTTAAGCTTAACCTCTGTTTGGAGAGAATTTAGATTTCTAGTTTAGTCTAATTATTTAAGATATTTTGTCATTGAACAATCTTCTAAGAGGATTTCAGGAAACTTTTGTTACAGTCTCTGACGGTCATATCAAATTGAACTTAACTCAATTCAATTCAATTCAATTCAATTCAATTCAATGCAAATGCAATTGATATTTTCAATTTATGTATCTGTGGAATACATTTTATTTGATCCTATCATTTTTATCTTGTGTCAAATTGATTTTTGAGGCCTGTGTAGGCAGATTAGATTAGATAGAGAGATGTGTGATATTCCTCATCTTTCTGTAGGTGGGGAAATGAGTGCCGGTTGTGTAGAGTGTGAAATTGTTACACTAGATGCACTTGTCTCCCTCCTTCTCATCCCCCCCATCTCCACCGATTGAAGGGCTTTCCTGTGAACCTTCAGCCTTGACGTCTGCAGAACAATGTGCATTCAGAACAATGTCACTGATATCAGTACAAGAATATGAAGCCGAAATCTGGTTTGTTTAAAGCCAAAAATGGTCCCAAAGCAGGCACCTGACAGAGGTGAGTCAGCTGTATTTGTGTGTAAATTGTAGGATGGCTGCTGCGTAACATGCTTATGAGAGGCATCGGCCCATTGAGGAGACACTTCAAATATTTCTATGCCTCAATCTATCACATCAGAGCAGTCACGTTAGCGCATGTTGGCCCTCACTCACACACACATCTCCAGGAGAACGTGTGCAAACGGGAGCAGGCATCGATACTCTGTACCTCCAATTTTTCCTCTGCAGACGCGTTAACCTTGCCGGGAAAAGTGCTGCCAGGCCTTTTTGTTTTGTTTTTTCACACAAAAACAGTAACGTGGCAGGAGGCCACCAACTGCTGCTCTGCGGTTAACACACCATATGTCAACAACCCGCATCCAAGAAGTATTGCGGACAGATGGACCGATGGACCAATAGCCGCATCGTGGCCACAGAACCAAGTCCAACTGCCGCAATTGAGTCTCACTCTGGTTTTCTTGTTAATTAGTTTATTTAAAACACCAACGATGAAAGACTTGTTCCGTCCATCAAGGCTGTGTCATGACATACAGTGTCTGCTTGTGTTTTTCCTTTCCCATTAGCATTCACCTCTCATTCTCTCTCTCTCTCTCTGTCCCTCTGACGTCCTCACTTTTTCTCACCCTTCCCTCATGTGCATTAAAATGCAAATGCCCCTCTAATGTCAACTGTAATTTCCCTCCCTGCCCGCTGCTGTTTCGCGACGACGTAAATGCCTTTGAATGCCGAGCTTTCGCCCCCTCACTCGCCCTGAATTCGGCTCCCTCTCTCCCGCCAAGCAGCCTCATTGAGATGTCTCTCTCTTATTCCATTCGCCTCTCTGAAGGCCATCCCTTCATCTGCACAACTTTAGTCTCCTTGTATTGTTCATGGTGGGAAATTTGTGTGTGTGTGTGGGTGAGGGGGGGGATTCGTATGGAGGCTGACAGAGAAACATTGCTGGATGAACCACAGAGGGAGAGAGAGAGAGAGACAGGGGAGCACAGGAGGGTTGATATTCGCCTCAAATCCTCTTTTTCTTAGGAAAACAAAGAGAATTGGGTCGTCCCACCTTGAATCGGGCCTGCTGATCCGATGATTAAAATCCCGAGTCGAGGGGAACAAATCGTGCAGGTCTGATCATCCAGAGGATGACGAAGACAGGGGCGAAAAAAGGAGGATTTGAAAAAGCCTCTC
>OMPJ01015415.1:4250-15278 GCA_900312935.1 Carapus acus | reverse complement strand
GTCGCTAGCTTCAGCCATAATGTCCAAATTAAATCAGATAGTTAATTTTACAACAGACGCGTGGACCTCGCAATACTGTTGTGAAGAGTGCAGGAAAGGCTCGACTGATTGGTTCGCCGTGCAACGTCACCTCCACATGGTCACAAGAGCACGAATCAGGAAAGAGTTTCTTACTAAATAATGAATATTAAGTAGCCACATGTGACAGGTACAGAACAGGCGCAGCGCGTCTCTAGGTCTGTGATTGCTGCATATAAAAACAAATAAACGGACTGTATTCGTTCGGTACAGCACTGTACCGTACCGAAGGTCTTTTCGGTACGGTTCGGTACGAATAGAGTGCACCGTTACAGGCTTAGTAACAAGTCTTTTGAAGTATTGAATGTTTATAATTCAACTTAGAAATATTACATAAGCATTTGCATAGATGTAAAAACATATTGTAAAAAATATTTCCTCTGTTTCTGACAAATATCCTTGTAGTTTAACACGTAAAAAGACATGAATTGATCAATAATTATGGAATAACGATCTATCAACAAGTTCACAAAAGCTAGTTCTCTCACTTGGACGGCAACAATGTTTGAAATATTCTAAAGCGTAAATTTGGTTGGGCACACTTGTTGACACTCATTTTCAGCTGTGGTGTTTGTGAACTCATCATGCGGCAATAGCAGTCTGCCATTTATTGCTTAGACGATCTGTCGCTTTTCCTTAAGGCTAAATTTGCCAGTCTTAGGTGAATGTGTGGTCTCAAAATGCCGATGTGTCATTGTCGTTGATGACCTACTCCATCTTGTAATTATTAATTTTTCATAACCTGGAAGCACAAACGCATACATGATTGACATGCACTTTGGGAGATGTAGTTTGGGCAGGGTGGAGCTGTCAATGCAAACTTTGTAGAGGAATACTGGGGACATATAAATTCATGTAATCTCTAATGCGCGCGCCTACAAGGCTCAATTTTGACCCTTGAGCTTTACAGACACACCAATTTACAAACCGGAGGAGGCAAGCCAACTTCTACTGAGGTTGAGTAGGCATGTTGTGATTAATGTACCTTCTGGCAAAGTATTGCTCATGTTCAACACCGCCATCAGGTTGCTAACATCACTGTTGATACTCTGCGCCACACCAGGGTACTGTGAATGATACAACAGAACATAAAATGCCACAAATCGAAACCACAAACCACACTGCTTTGCACAAACCCATTATAAAATACCTTTTGTAATTAGTGCCATATACTGTATATTCAACAACTAGTCGACCCCCTTAAGGAAAGAAAACCCAATTTTACCGATCCCTGCATATGAGTTGACAACCGAGTTGATTTTTAGGGAAGAGAGAGACTTGAAATGCTCTTCTTGTGCAATGATTTCTTTTTGGCGCTCTTAAAATGAACATTTTGAAGATTTAGTGTGCTGTAGCAAAAACTCTATTCAACAATGACAAAATGTACAATATCTGTGTGATTTGGGATGCAGTTTGGTTGGACCAGTACTCATGCAAGATAGAGACAATGATACCAACTGCATTGATTTGTCAACACTCACAAAAAGGGTAACTTTGCAGCGAAACATTGTTAGCCTTAATACAATTTTAAATGTTAATACAAAAGAAAGGGTTGGTATAAGTGTTATTGAATGTCTGCATCTTGTTGAATGACTGAATGGTAACACTGATGGCGCTGGATTTTGACACCGATTCGACAGGCGTCCAATCTGACTGGCTGGAGTCTTTCTGATTTCTGATAATTAACAGTACCACGGCCGCCAAACAGATCGATTAGGCTGAATAAAACTTAACATGTCAAAATACAAGAAGTAAGAGTATAAAAAAACTATGTATAAATACTACTACTGAGATGCAACTACATATATTGACAATAAAACACTGGAACTAACAGAGGCCACTTACTGAGGATATTTCGCAACAAATCTGAGCAGTTTTCCAGCATTGTGCATTGTTGAAAAAAAACAAAAAAACAGAAAAACAAAATCATATGATCAAGTAACTTCCTGGTGTAAGTTTACCTATTGATTTTCCTGTTAAAAATTTAGGGGAAAAAAATTAACTTTTGGCACAGTATTTTCGGTACCTTTAAGTAGACTGAAAGTTACAGGGACAGAGCAATGCTTGCAGCGTACTGCACATCATCTCATGGGTGTTAAGGGTAGTGACATGCAGTGATTGGAATTATATTGGATCTACTTGCCATATTTCACTCTGAGACAGACTGCGTACAGCCCACGGGCGGTACTATGCCCATCACTGCCCGAAAGGGAATCCATGTTGCCATGTTGTTTTCGGATTAAGGTATTCTATTCTAAAAAGTTTGACTCCATTTCTGAACGTTGCCGTTGTAACAATGCTTCACACAGGTGAATCTGCAGTGCATGTCCTACCAACAATAGGTGGCCACAGGGATTTGTCGTTTGTTAATTAGCTCCACCCTGTTGGCAGTTTTTGGGGGACATGGTGTTAAATTACTGAAATAGGGTTGCTATTGACAGATTGACTATATTCGATGCTTGTAGAAGTCTTGCCATTTTATCTTTGATGAGTAAGTAAGTAAGTAAAGTTTATTTATATAGCGCCTTTCACAAGCCGGAGCACAAAGCGCTTTACAAACAGAAACAGAAATACAGAATTACAGGGATAAAGGGTAAGAATACTTCAGCAAGTGCGTTACATCACAAACATGGGAGAGACACGGGTATGCGAGGGCCTCGCAAGGACACTTTTCAGTGGATAGCGTTATCCAGTCCCATTTCAGATAAAGTGTACTATAATTTCCCAGAAACACAAGCATTGTTTCCAGTCCTTGTTCAGCGCTAATTAATCATGTCTTGAGGAGATAATATTAAGAACAGTGCATTGCAGTCTAGCCTTTGTTGCAAGTATAGCTACACGGCATCAAGTACCGAATCTCTGGTTAATCATCATAACAGGAGGAGAATTGGAAGCCTGATAATGCTTTGGCCAAAAGAAACTCCTGAGTAGCCTTGAAGTGACACAGACTGTGGTGGCAATATTGACACTTATGTTTTACTTTCGCAGCTTTTTTTCCCCGGCATGTTTCAATTGTTGTTGTTGTTAAACAAGGGTTGCATTAGAAATTCACTTACAAGATTTCCAACAGATAAGAAGGCGTTAGACTTGAAATATGTATTAAAAAAATTCCTACCACTGTTGTTCCTTATTTGAAATTTGGTTTTGTTCGTATCTACATGATAAAGATCTAGGGATGTCTGATATTGGCCTTTTTGCCGATATCTGATATGCCGAAATTGTCCAACTCTCAATTTTTTGATACATATATCAGCTGATACCGATATATCAGACGCAGCTTGATGAGAACATCATCTGTGCGCCGGTTAACGCTTCAGGAGCGCATAGGCACTATTTCGGTGTAACGCAAGCATTATTTCAATCTGTTTTAAAGCCAAAAAAACCCCAAAACGATATAGATTTTACATTTTTATGCTAATATCTCTATTAAGATCGGCTTGTTCCAGATTAATATTTACACACAAAAAGCAGAAACTTAAGTTTCCACACTAAATGGTCCAATGTTTCATTCAGATTTGAAAAACAATGGGCCGGCTCAGTGGTCGGGATTTAGCTGGACTCCATGGTGACAGTGGTAAAGGATTACCTGCTCACCCTGGATAAACTGCAGGTCATTATGATAATACAAAACCCTCCCTGTACACCAGCGGCAGCAGTCAGGGAAGCCTGCTCAGCATTTGGCTGTAACCGCCTAATTGCAAGACCAAAACACTTCAGAACTCTTTCGTCCAGCTGGCTATCAAACTTGTACAATTCCTCATCTTGGGCGAATGGCAGTAACAATGGTCACGCAAAACGAAGAAATGAAAGTGACAGTATATGATAACGCATCTCAATATACTGTCTGTGCCCAATGCCTTACACAATGTTCCCCCTTGTGTAATACATCACTTGATGTTTGTATGTAACCTGTATTCTGTAGGTTGTGTAAATGAGGTACGTTTGATCATATTATTGGTGCGCTGGTATATTCTATTCTTCTGTCTTGATTCCTTACTTATATACTGTATGTTCGTGATTCTTTAAAACCTGATTGTTTGAAACCACCTGCATTTGCGCATTATGATGTATTGTTGTTTGTTTTCTAACATAGAATGCTTTTATTGTCATTGAGCAGCACAACAGAAAAGAATTGTGGCACAACAAAATTAGCATGTTAAGAATGAATATGACATTGTTGTAATTGTTACTCGCTACTTCAGAACTTTTCACAAAGTTTCACAAAATGCTATTTACTCTTAGTCTCTTACTCTCCAAGTACATTGTAATTTTTACTTGTACTTCAGTGAGAACATCTAAGATAAGATAACCCTTAACTCATCTTCTACAGAGAAATTCTGAAGTAAAGCTTCTTTTACCTTGGTACAATTTACAACATCTCTATCCACCTTTGTTTATTGTGTCCTCTGTCTTTCTGACTAGCGGTGCTCCAAATTTTTCAGTCATGCTCTCTGAATGACTAAATTGTTTCTCTTTTCACTTGTGATAAATTCTATTCATGTTATAGCAAGTCCAGTAGGCAATAAAGTATGGTCACTGAATGAAAGCAAACAAGCAGGCACTTTGGTTAAAATTGAAGTGACAATTATCCGTGCTTACAAATGTTGGTTGTAGTAAAATCAATGCAGGCCACAAAGAAGATACTTTAAAAATGAAGACATTGTAGAGGTTAAGAGCCTGCCAACACTGAAAATGTGTTGCAAAGTAGCCCTACTGCTCAATCAGGAGAGGTGTGGGTGAGCCCCATGCAAAACCTGTGAAGGTCATGCATAATCAAGTCAGCATGAGTGCAGGCACACATCTACACCCACCTGTATTTTCATTGCAACCTCTCTACCATCCTTCATCTTGGCCAGATGAACCTGGCCAATGGAGGCAGCGGCAAACGGTCGTTCCTCAAACAAGTCCAGCTTGTTCCTCCAGTTAGGACCTAGATCATTGTTGACGGTATTCTACAAATGGAAACACACCAGGACATCCACACACAAGTTCTATCACACACACCTTGACCAAAACGTTAACAACAAAGTAGGTGACATTAAGGATAAGACAAAAGACAATATGGACACTGGATTGGCCAAGAAGAATGAAAGAAAAAAAAGACAGAATCCAACAGCGGGAAAATAAATAAGACAAGAGGTGATGGGATGAGGAGTACAAAAGATGAAGGGAAAAAGAGAGGAGACATGCTAACCGTCATTTGTTTGATTGGCATGAAGTCTGCACTCTGTCTCACGCGTTCAAAGATTTTGGCAAGATGGGGGTTTATGAAGGCATCATCTGAAACAAAAAACATAAAAGCATATCACATTATTTTCTGTAATATAACATCAGTTTTAATTTGCAAGAGAGCAGATGTGGAAGAATGTAATGTTATGGCAATCTTTCCAGAGTTGTAAAATGGTTTGTTAAATATTTTGTGAAACCTCATTCATGACACAGCTGAAAATAACGTGTTAAATCATAACCACTTGACTAAACAACTCAGGCCACTTATGCAGTCTCTCTCTCTCTCTCACACACAGATGTATGGACAGATATACAGTGGCGCGTGCACATGCACACAGGATTGCATCCTAATGTCTCACTGAAGAACATTACCCCTATTTTTACTTACCAGCTGACTGGACTAACCTCTCATACCAGTTCAAGTATATCACGTGTTCCATTTCATGCCAGCATTATTTTCCCAGTGTAGACATAATACAGCACCAAACTTTCCTGTTGCTTTTGGCTTTCATTTACGGTTTGATCGATTTCGTAATTGTGTCATCTGACCTCCGGCTGCATGTTTTGGACACACGGGTGAAGAGGGGGGCGGAGCCGTCAACTGATCACCACCTGGTAGTGAGTTGGATCCGCCTGCGGGGGAGGAAGCCGGACACACGTGGCAGGCCCAAACCTATTGTGAGGGTCTGCTGGGAATGTCTGGTGGAGCCCTCTGTCAGAGACACCTTCAACTCCCACCTAAGGGAGAACTTGCATATCCCACGGGAGACTGGGGACATAGAGTCCAAATGGACCATGTTTTCCAGCTCCATAGTCGAAGCAGCAGCCCGAAGCTGTGGCCATATGGCTGCGGGTGCCTGTCGTGGCGGCAAACCCGAACCCGGAAGTGGACACCAGAAGTAAGGGATGCAGTCAAGCTGAAGAAGGAGGCCTATAGGGCTCATTTGTCCTGTGGGTCAGCTGACAGGTACCGGCAGGCCAAGCATGCGGCAGCACGGGCTGTTACGGAAGCAAAAACACGGGCCTGGGAAGAGTTCGGAGAGGCCATGGAGAGGGACTATCGGTCATCCTCGAGAAAGTTCTGGCAAACTGTCCGGCGCCTCAGGAAGGGAAAGCAGTGCCCGACCAACATTGTTTACAGTGGAGGCGGGGAACTGCTGACCTCAACTGAGGATGTGGTCGGGCGGTGGTAGGAATACTTCGAGGATCCCCTCAACCTCACTGACATGTCTTCCATAGAGCAGGTAGAGGCAGAGGACCCGGAGGTGGACTCGCTCATCACCCAAACTGAGGGCACCGCGGTAGTTAAAAAGCTGCATGGTGGCAAGGCGCCGGGACAACATCCGCCCCAAGTATCTCAAGCCTCTGGATGTTGCAGGGCTGTCAAGGCTGACACGCCTCTGCAACATCTCATGGCAGTCGGGGACAGTGCCCTTGGACTGGCAGGCCAGGGTGGTGGTCCCTCTGTTTAAGAAGGGGGACCGGAGGGTGTGTTCCAATTATAGAGGGATCATACGCATCAGCCTCCCCGGGAAAGTTTATGCCAGGGTGCTGGAGAGGAGAATCTGGCCGATAGTGGAACCTCAGATCCAGGAGGAACAGTGCGGGTTCCGTCCTGGCCGTGGAACACTGGACCAACTCAATTCTCTCCGCAGAATACTGGAGGGATCATTGGAGTATTGCCCAACCAGTCCACATGTGCTTTGTGGACTTGGAGAGGGCATTCGATCGTGTCCCTAGCGGTGCTCTGTGGGGGGTGCTCCGGGAGTATGGAGTTCATGGCCCCTTATTACGGGCTGGGCGGTCTCTGTACGACCGGAGCAGGAGTTAGGTCCTTATTGCCAGCAGTAAGTCAAACATATTCCCAGTGCATGTTGGCCTCCGGCAGGGCTGCCCTTTGTCACCGGTCATGTTCATCATTCATATGGACAGGATTTCTAGGCATAGTCAGGGTCCGGAGGGGGTCCAGTTTGGGGACCACAGGATCTCATTGCTGCTTTTTGCAGACGATGTTGTCCTGTTGGCACCCTCAGACCAGGACCTAAAGGCGTGCGATGGGGCGGTTTGCAGCCGAGTGCGAGATTGCGGGGATGAAAATCAGCACCTCCAAATCTGCGGCCATGGTTCTTGACTGGAAAAGGGTGGTAGCACACTCCTGAGCGGAGACGAGATCCTGCCTCAAGTGGAGGAGTTTAAGTATCTTGGGGTCCTGTTCACGAGTGAGGGTAGAATAGAACGGGAGATTGACCGACGGATCGGTGCAGCAGTGGCAGTGATGCGGTTGATGTACCGGTCCGTCGTGGTAAGGAAGGAGCTGAGCCGGAAGGCAGAGCTCTCAATTTACTGGTTGCTTTACGTTCCTACCCTCACCTATGGTCATGAACTTTGGGTCATGACCGAAAGAACAAGATCTCGGGTACAGGCGGCCGAAATGAGTTTCCTCCGCAGGGTGGCGGGACGCACTCTACGAGATAGGGTGAGGAGTTCTGCCTCCCGGGATGAGCTCAAAGTAGAGCCGCTCCTCCTCCACATCGAGAGGAGCCAGCTGAGGTGGTTCGGGCATCTAAACCGGATGCCTCCCGGACGCCTTCCTGGGGAGGTATTCCAGGCATGTCCAACTGTGAAGGGGCCGCGAGGAAGCCCCAGGACACGCTGGAGGGACTATGTCTCTCAGCTGGCCTGGGAAGGCCTTGGGGTCGTCCCAGAGGAGCTAGAGGAGGTGTCTGGGGAGGAGGAAGTCTCGGCTCCCCTTCTGAGACTGCTGCCCCCGCAACCCGGCCTTGGATAAGAGGCAGAAAATGGATGGATCGATTGATATTGCACCAAAGCAGATAGAGAATTTGATTTTGATGTAAGGTTTTGTTGAAAGGCACAATGTATTGTGATGAACATCGACTCGAAAACATGTAAATACTCCAGAGTTGGCAGCTCTACAGATGCTGGTTTCCATAGTGATAATCCTGTCCTCTCCTCTTGGCCACTTGCTCTCAGGCGATGATAAAAGCTCATGTTGAGGCTGTCATGATCCTTGGTGAGGCCTTTTCTTCAAAGGAACTCTTTAACTTCGACTGCCAGTCTACCACAAAGAGGATCCACAATCTCATCCCAGTGATGCTGAAACATCGGCTCACCCCACCGCCAGAGGAAACATACTCACTGCACCGCAAGATGGGTGGCTCCTTTCTCATTTGTTCCCGGCTTGGAGCCAAACTGCACTGCAAAGAGATGTTTGAGACAGCGTATCAGAAGTACTGGGAAGGTCACACACCACCTTCTGCCTCGGCATGAATGATATTCAATCGTTAATTTTGTCAAAGGGACTTCAGGGCCAGTGATGAGGCTTCCTGTGAGCATTATAGTCCAGGTAAGTCAATTCCATCCACTTCGGCCGTTTTTCCAGGATGACATTACAATGGCATTCAAAGCATTTTGCTGTAGCTTGGACACCGCCAGTGATCAGAATGCAAAAGATAAAGAAGGCTGGATACAGAGGGAAAGGGAGAGTGTACACCGTGATGGTCTTGTCTCAAAATGGACAGAAATGTTGATTCTTTTTATTTCTTCTGTGGGGTCACTGATACAACTTTTCCATCAATTTGTATGTTGTCATTGCTGTTTTGTTGCCATACTGGAATGTAATGACACTCTTAACGGGCTATCTGGCTCTGGAAACAAACTGAGATAACTAAGCTTGAATAAAGGGAAATTATGTGGTGGAAAATAAGCACACAAAGACGAACACGATATGCACATTTCTGCAAGTATTCATACGGACACAAATATCCCTAAGGCCATTTAAGAGGGCAGATTAATTCCTGATTCTCTGTCCTTCAGGTCAGGTTGACCTGATCAATTAAAATACAACATACAGAAGAACCAGATGCTTCCTGTTTTTCAGATATTAACGGGAAAGGTGGCACGGAGAGATGAATGTTCCAACACGTACACATCCACGCACACGCAGACTGACACAGCACACACACACATGGGGAACTGGGATTATAAAGAGTGTCGGAGACAAGAGATGTTGGGTGCGTTCATGATTTGGCTGTAAGAACGTATTGACGTCAATAAAACTCCCAAAGGCTGCAGTCTGGTGTCTCGTCTCTTCGATCAACCTCCAACAGTTTTCACAAGAATTTGTTTTTGCCGGAGATTTTTCTCCTCTAAATTTGTAAGACAAGATGAATTTATAGATGAATCATTGAATGGGAAAACAATAGATAACATATTGCCAACATTTTGTATGAATTTCCATTTTTAAGTTTTTCATCAAAAAGTCAAATCATTAAATAGTTCACTGCCATTGTTTAAGTCTCTGTTCTTGGTTTGTATAAGTGCCTTCTTGTGTTGGGGGAGGGGGGATGTAACGTGTACATTACCAATGGTGACATGTCATCTCGAACAATGGATGATATAGAGCCCGTCATGATGTGGTTAGGCTCCACATGTCCACACAAGGTCTGAAGTTACACCATGACCCAGTCTGTGCTGCTGGCTACTGAAATCAATAAAGAAATCCCATATTTCTTAATGATATGAATCAGAAGAGATCCAGATTAAATACCTCACTGACGTCTTTATTTGCAAACATGTTGCGATGAGTGGTGAGAGGAGAAGAAAGTATTCTTAATAAAAGCAAAAAAATGTCATGTAACACATGAACGTCATGTAATCCTTAATGTAGCACACAATTCTGTGTTGATGTTAGTCTTCCACAGCCACGGGTGAAGGGGGCTCCACCTTGCAGTGGCTGGTGTGGACCCAGGTTGCCTGTTGCATAACCTTTGGCAGTTTGCATTGTTGGGAGAGCCTGGAATAGTCCTTGCCAATGCCTTGACCAATGCTTTTGCTAGAGGACCTCGACCTGTTGTCTAACTGCAAAGAGAGTGGACATGAGGAAGAAAAGGGGACCTCATGGGCCACTGTTTATCCGAGATCTTGAAGTAGAGAGGGTGAGCAGCTTCAAATACCTTGGGGTCGATGTCAGTGATGACCTCACCTGGACACAGAACACTACACAGGTAATGAAGAAGGCTCAACAGCGGCTATACTTCCTGAGGAGGCAGAGGGATTTCGGAATGTCACCTAAGATCCTCAGCAACTTCTACAGCTGCGTGATTGAGTCTGTCCCCACCACCTGCTTCACTGTGTGATAGGGCAACTTGACTGCAAAGGACCGCAAAAGCCTGCAGAGATCACCGGGACACCACAGCCCTCTCTGCAGAGCATCTACCGTCATAGAGTCCACAGGAAAGCTGCCTCCATCATCAGGACCCCACACACCCGCAACATGGACTGTTCTCACTCCTCCCCTCAGGCAGGAGATACAGGAGTGTCAGATGCAGGTCCACAAGGTTTAAGAACTCCCTCTTTCCCACAGCCATCAGATTATGACTCATATGCCGGGAATATTTTTCTCTCTGTAAATACTTGACCTCTTTGCGTTATCCTTCTTCTGTGTGTATATACTCCCCCCCTCCACAGTATCTTAACGTTTTTATTTATTATCTATTTATCTTATGCTTCCTTATGCGCGGCATCCGGTGCAGGGCGGCAAAGTAAGAATTTCATTGTGCAGGGAAACTTGTTTCTATACTGTGCATATGACAATAAAGCTTTGAATCTTGAATCTTGAAAAGAGATTTGTAGACACAGTCGACTAAAGGTTAACATGTTATGGTGACCCAAAGCAGGGTATGGCGGGGCTTATGTGGGGGG
>OMPJ01015413.1:25372-39467 GCA_900312935.1 Carapus acus | reverse complement strand
TCTATCTAATAATAATAATAATAATAATAATAATAATAATAATAAAATCTAATAATTTTGCATGACACGCTTACATCTTTGGAAGGACTGGCTCAAAGACATGTTTGCTGCCATTGCTCAATTTGACGTTACAGCTTTCCATGATGGAAAAACCTGGGCCAGATTTTCTGCTTTGCCAGCCATCAGCTCTTTGTTGCTCCGAGAGCACCGTCACATTCATAGAGATAATGTGAATTGTTTTTGTACTCATGCATCAAAAGAATGCATGATAGAGTGATTGCCTCATCTACAATCCATTTGGGTGTACCCATACATACCTACTCAAATCAAACATCAACTCGCAGGTACTGTGAAACATTCACCTCATGACTATTAATATATCATTCTGCAGTATTTTCTTTTACACCCAGAATTCAGCCCGCTCAGACTTAAATCCATTGAGCACCATATTTCGAACATGTTAGACATTTTCCACTGTGGTTTGGAGTCCGTTGGTATGTGTCTTATATGTTTTACATCACTGACCGAGAGCAGTCACCCAAAGACTTGACACTTTATACAGGGAGTCCCCAAGTTTCGTTGGGGTACGTAGCTGGTGTCTGTGTCTAAAACACAATACAAGATTTAAACGGGTAAAATTACAGAAAAGTAAATGATGCATGAATGACAGTAAAAATATAAGTTAGCAGCTTATTGATATGAAATGATTAACACATATAAAAATAAGAGATCTAAATGTCAGTGACACATGAGAAAATTACTGAAGATATCTATACAACAAGTACTACTTTTTGTGGAGATGCACGGTGTATCCGCATATATACATATGATATTTGTAAACTTAGTGTTTTTTCCCCTTACAGGAAGATGTTTTTCTGCCCAAAGGTGACCTCGCTGCACAATTCAAGCCTGTTGTACCATGGCCTCATGTGGAGGGGATGGAGGTTGACTTAAACTCAGTTAGGCTCAAACATGGTGAGATCTATCGGTAATCTGTTCCAAACAACATCAAAGATGCAGCACAGTTCAATCAGTTTATTATATGTCTTAAATTCAGTTCTCCAGCAAGACCATTTTGACCAACATATGTTTAACATGTTGCTTTATGATATCCCTTAACCTTTGGGGTTTTGCTTTGGATTTTTACAGTTCAACATGGGGTTAGCTGTTGCATTTTCATCATTTGAGTATTTGAAAATACCCCTCATCAATTTTGGATTCTCATCCGACTGCTCTTTCAGGTGGTGATGATCATCCACAGAACCTCCATCAGCACCCCAATCAGAAGCAAGCCATTCAGCAGCAGTTTGTGACCTTTAAGCCACAGACCCACGAATATAACATACCAATTCTCAAAAAGGGCATCTTGGGAAACTTTGAGCCCAAGGAGCCAGAGGTTCCAGGAGTTCCTGCTGGCCCAGGAGAAGGGGCAAAACCTTTGGTTCTGGGTACAGAGTACAAAGATGCTGTCCAGGCCTCGATTAAAGAGTTTGGATTCAACATGGTGGCTAGCGATATGATCTCGCTGGACAGGACTATCAGTGATATAAGGCACGAAGAGTGAGTAGTTCCAGCCCAACACTTTTTTAAGAGTATACTCCATCACCAGCATCTATGTAAGCACACAAGACTGCATATCCATCAGACAGTCCGGTGTTAAACTGTCTGTTTAACCTTGTTGAACCACAGATATTGCACTTGACAGTTTACAGTTTCATCATAAAAAAACAGCAAAGCTGTACTTGTATGGCTTCCTTTTCCAAAACAATGTCGTGTTTGAAACAATGGAGAAAACAGAACTGATATCAATGGAATTGTTGATCGATAAAGGACACAGTCAGATCTTGGATGACAGAGGAAAACACTTGCTGACACTGGTTTAATTCCCACAGTGTTCATTACTTTCAGTTCAATCCATTTTTATTTGTAGGGCGCCAAATCAAGGCAAAAGATATCTTAATATGCTTTCCAAAACAGAGCAGGTAAAGACCCAACTACAGCAAGTACTTGGCAGCAATGGCAAGGAGAAACTCTCCATTCTCTGGAAGAAATCTCAGGCAGACCAGCCTGAAGGTGGGCAGGCATCTGCCTGGACCGTTTGGGTTGAAAGAGACAGACAGATGCACATAGAGACAGGCGTAAAGATGCACAGCAGTGATCGGTGATAGATTACAATAGAAATGAGCTTGTATAGATTGTATATGGACATCTCTAAATATAAACACAGCATGTGTTTATATTCAGGCACGTCTGAATGTCAGATAGGTTGTTAATACCTTTCTGCTGTGGATGACATCCGATGCGCACACACTTAAGTCCCTAAGGTCAGTGTTTTTCAACTGGTGTGCCGTGGCACTCTAGTGTGCCCACACCGCCCTCTGGGTTGACAAGTCAAGGCCATGAGAAAATAAAGTTGCATACATGGAATTATATGCACACATGCAAATACACACAAGTACAATCATTCAACGGATACCATGTTATGCAGTGGGGGTATGGAGATTGGACACAGAGGTTGCAGTTTGTGGTTAGGTGCTTTACTCAAGGGCACTGGCAGTGTTTGGCAAACTAAAATCTAGCAACCAGTTGCTCCTTTTTTCTTTTTTAAAAACCCAAGTCAGACCTTGAAGAGGCTACCCTCCAGTCCCCAGACAAAGTCCCTACATACTGAGCCAATGAAACACCTAATGTACAAAGCACTTCATCTGTGCCAAACCTGTTCTTCCTGTTCTCTTACACTGAGAGTAACTCTATGCATTCCTAAAGAGTTAAGTATGACTTCATATTGAATACAAGTTCCATTGGTTTGATTAAACCTTCAATACTTGCACTTAACACGCTCTTTGTCAGTCTTTATGGAATCTCCATTGAGAGTTTATTTTTTAATTATTGCCCTTGAGTGAATTATGTTGGTACATAAATATATATTGATATATATATTGTCCCTCCTGAGACTGCTGCCCCCGCAGGAATACTTGGAGGATCTCCTCAATTCCACAGGCATGTCTTCCACAGAGGAAGCAGAGGCTGGAGAGCCAGAGGTGGAATCGTTCATCACCCAAGCTGAGGTTACTGAGGTTCTTAAATAGCTCCATGGTGCCAAGGTGCTGAGTGTGGACGAGATCCACCCAAAGTACTTCAAGTCTCTGGATGTTGCAGGGCTGTCATCGCTGAAATGACTCTGTAATATCACATGGCAGTCGAGGACAGGGCCTCTGGACTGGCAGTCTGGGGTAGTGGTCCCTCTATTTAGGAAGGAGGACCGAAGAGTGTGTTCCAATTACAAGGGATCACACTCCTCAGCCTCCCTGGGAAAGTCTATTGCAGGGCACTCGAGAGGAGAATCAGGCTGATAATCGTACCTCAGATCCAAGAGGAACAATTCCGGTTCCGTCCTGGGTCTGGAACACTGGACCAGCTCTACACTCACTGCAGGGTGCTGGATTGATCATTGGAGTTTGCCCAACCAGCCCACATCTGCTTTTTGGACTTGGAAAAGACCTTGTCCCTCTGTAGGGGTGCTCCTGGAGTCCATGGCCCCCCACTAAGGGCGGTGCGGTCTCTGTGCGACCAGAGCAGGAGCTTGGTTCGCATTGCTGGCAGTAAGTCCAACCTGCTTCCAGTACATTTTGGCCTCCAGCAGGGCTGCCCTTTGTCCCAGGCCCTGCTCGTTATTTGTATGGACAGGATTTCTAGCCACAGCCAGGGGTTGAAGGGGGTCCGGTTTGGGAACCGCAGGATCTCATTGCTGCTTTTTTCAGATGATGATGTCCTGTTGGCATCCTCAGACCAGGACCTCCAGCATGTGCTGGGGCGGTTTGCAGCCGAGTGTTAGATAGCTGGGATGAGAATCAGCAGCTCTAAATCTGAGGCCAGGGTTCTCGGCCGGAAAAAGGTGGTTTGCTCCCTCCAGATGGGAGACAAGATCAGGCCTCAAGTGGAGGAGTTTAAGTATCTTGGGGTCTTGTTCACGAGTGAGGGTATAATGTAACGGGAGATAAATCGACAGATCAGTGCAGTGGCAGCAGTGATGCGGTCAATTTACCCGTCTGTTGTGGTGAAGAAGGAGTAGAGCCGTAGGGCAAAGCTCTTTATTTACCAGTCAGTCTTCGTTCCTACTCTCACCTGTGGTCATGAACTATTGGTCATGATCAAAAGGACAAGATCTTGGATATAAGCGACCAAAATGGGTTTCCTCCTCAGGGTGGGAGGACGCACTCTATGAGATAGGGTGAGGAGTTCTGTCAATTGGGAGGAGGTCAAAGTAGAGCTGTTGCTCCTCCACATCAAGAGTAGCCAGTTGAGGTGGCTCAGGCAGCTTTTCCAGATGCCCCGGGACACTTTCCCTGGGAGGTGTTCTGGTCATGTCCCACTAGGAGATGACCCAGAGGAAGACCCAGGACACGTTGGGGGGGGACTATGTCTCCCAGCTGGCCTGGGAACGCTTCGGGATCCTCCCTGAGGACCTGGAGGAAGTGTCAGGGGAGAGGGAAGTCTGGGCTTCCCTTCTGAGACTGCTGCCTTCACAACCCAGCCCCGGATAAGCGGCAGAAGATGGATGGATGGATAGATGGGCAATTTTTGTCAACTTATATACATGGTATTCAAGTCAAGTCAATTTCATTTGTATAGTGCCAAATCATAAGAGAAGTAATTTCAAGGCGCTTTGCAGTGCAGAGAAGCTAACACTCGGGAGATGTAATCTCTTGCGTTCTCAACCAGCTAGAGAGGCTTCAGTGTCTTGCATCTACAGCTTGCTAACAAAGCAATACTGTAATCTAGCCTGGAGGTGACAAAAGCATGAATTAGCTCTCCAGCATCTTTTAACGACAGTATGTGCCTGACCTGAAAGATTTTATGTAAGTGAGAGGAAGCAGTTCTTTACATTTGTTCAATGTGGGCATTCAGTGACAAGTCTTTATCGGATATGACTCCTCGTTTTTTTTACGGTGGTGCAGGAGGCCAAGGTAAAGCTATCCCAAGTAGCAATATCATTATACAGGGAGTTTCTAAGGTGCTCTAAACATAGTAGATCTGAGAAATTAGACATTGAGCTCACTGTTGCCAGGGCAATGCCAATGCTGTGCTCGTGGGCACATAGGCGCCCACAGAGACAACTTACACACTGGTGCATAGAACTATCTGGAACATAGAATAGAACAGACGAAATTACAGTTTCCTGTATGTTTTTGTTGCCTATTCATTGTGGATTCAGACATGCAGCCACATTTTGCAAGGTTTGTTATTCTTAAGTCTTGTTATAGTTGTGTCTAGGTAGAGCTGAAAAGCGTTCACCATCGGTGGCCCATCATATGATAATTATTTGTGGAATGCTTATATTGAGGTGGGTGATGCTGTGATAAAGTGATTCTTACAAAATGCTAACACATATGATGCTCAGCTTTGATTTCTTTAAACAAAGGGCCCATGAAAAGCAAACCAGGGAAACGGATGGACAGTAACGCAGAATATTTTGTGCACCGCTGTGGGAAACAATTTGACCCCTTCTGATATGAAAAACTATTGGATGCTAAGACAAACATACATAAATGAACTTAATAAGCATGTAACTGTAATCATGAGAGAAATTTATGTGGAACACAGTTCGGTCAGAGAGGACAATTTCCTGTGATACTTTGCTCTGCATGTTGGTAGCATCGCTCAACTGCTCCTGTGCTTGGCTTGAAGAATGGGGAGTGGGTGGGACTGATTGCAAAAGTTAGCTTAAGCAGACTTATTTCGACAGACTTAATTAATTTCCCAAGATAGACTGCATCGCATTGCAAAAGGCTTAAGTACTTACAACTGCTATTAGCACACACAGGGACTGGCAGTGGTTGACAGTTTGAATTCACTAAAGAGAGAGTATCAAACTTTTTATTGAAGATGACTCAAAGGCACAGTCTTGCATAAAATTCTAGAGAGGGAGATGGTTCAAGTTAACATACACCAAATCATCTTGTATCAACATTACGGCTGACATCAACTTTGTCGTGTACTGTAACTAGGAATGGCAGAATTCATGCAATGTGTGGAAAAACGTGACGGTTTTCAATGGTAATTGATGGTATCTTCCGTTAATCACTACCCATAATTCATTTGTAATCTGTGTTGGTGCCAGCACTAGGAATTTTCAAAATCTTATAAAACTTGTGGTAATTCAGTGTCATTCAAATTCAATTTTATTTGTACAGTGCCAAAGCATAACTATCAAGGCAGTTTCCTGGATGGATCAGGTAGAGGTCCACAACATTTTAACATTCAAACTCTAACACTTTAATGCCGAGACCCAAGATTTCCCCCATTAGTGTGAACACTATATAAAGAATTCCTCAATTGAGTTATAAATCTCTGCACCTTTTTTAATATGTAATTTTATGTAATTGATACTTTTATTAGTCAAAATGGCAATACAGTAATGATGATGGCTAAGGAATTTTTTTCGATCTTAGATTGAAATTTAACTTATCAGCTGTCATGCCCTTCCCATAGTATTGATGAGATGCATCAATGTTGCTGTCTACCCTGATAATGGGTCTTTGCCTTTTGCAGATGTAAGTACTGGCATTATGATGAGAGACTGCTGACATCCAGTGTGATAATTGTCTTCCACAATGAAGGCTGGTCGACGCTCATGAGAACTGTCCACAGTGTAATTAAAAGAACTCCAAGGCAATTCCTTGCAGAAATTGTCCTGATTGACGATTTCAGCAACAAAGGTGCGAATGATACATGACACATTGTAAGGAAGCACACAAGTATATCTTTTTGTTAATTTTATCGAAGTAAGGAAGGCTTCACAATAATATTTTGAAATATATTCATGTTGCATGAGCTTTAAGTTCTATGCTTCTTTGATGTACGTGAGACAACATCCACATCATAGCCTCCAATTATTAATAGATAATAGCTTATTTTTGCCATTCCCTTTAACATACAATGCACAGTGTAAGTGACAGAAATTGCATCAAATGCAATCCTAGGAATAATTGACATTTATCACTGCTGATACTTAATTCATGTCAATCTGACAACAGAAATATTGAAAGTATGCATGTGTGTGTGCGTGCATGTGTAAACATGCACTCCTGTTTGCATGGGCGTGTTTCCCTTTTTGCATGGGTGTGTGTATGTGTTAAGTCCATCTTAAGGAACGCCTGGAGGAGTACATCAAACAGTGGAATGGTCTGGTCAAACTTTTCAGAAATGACAAGAGAGAGGGTCTGATCCAGGCCAGGAGTATAGGAGCATTCAAAGCCACAAAAGGACAGGTATTGTACTACTCGCACTCTTTGCATTTGATGTGAAGTGTTATGACTGCTTTAAGTTCTACAGTGTGAACTTGCACTGTCACTGCTGTTAATATGGATGTCCATACTCTAACCTGCACTTCCACATCTACTACAATTAGTAACAGTACTGGAGGAGGTGTAGCGTTAGCTTGATATTTGTGTATCTGGTGTGTAATGAGAAACTTTGAAGTGATCAGGTGAATTGAATCACTATGTAGATTTGGACTTTGTTTCTTTTGTAGGTTCTTATCTATTTAGATGCTCACTGTGAGGTTGGAATTAATTGGTATGCTCCTCTGATTGCTCCTATTTCACATGACAGGTAATACATTCTGTCTGTTTATACATATTCTATCTATCTGTCTGTCTTTCTATCTGTCTTATCTATTTTATCTTAATATTGAAGATTTGCAAATTTGTAGTTGGCATTGACTAAGGAAAAATATCCTCAAGTATCCACAAGTAAGGTGTACTGTACAGTGGACTGTAATTGTGTGTGTGTGTGTGTGTGTGTGTGTGTTTGGGGGCGGGGTATGCTTGTTTTTGTTCGTGTGTTTGTTTTTGCTCTTGTGTGGGGACATGCTCACATTTAGGACAGTATGTACAGTACCACTCATAGACTATATAGATGGTAATGAGTACAGTGTGGAGGCCCAGCAAGGAGGAGATGAGGACGGCCTGGCTAGAGGAGCATGGGATTGGAGCTTGCTGTGGAAGAGAGTTCCACTTAGCCACAAGGAGAAGGCCAAGAGAACACACACGACTGAGCCATACTGGTACACACATAGCTGTTAGAGTACTAACACTTGGTTTAAGTCTCCATTTCTCATCCCTCCATCTCGTGTCTTTCCTTCTACTGTCATTTGTTTTGTATGTATTACCCTCTGCTCCCAGCTCTCCCAGCCATATTTGTTGTTTTTACTTCAACCCTCACATCTCCCCCGTATGTTTTAAGAATGAACCTTTCCTTACCTTTCCCCACTTTGTTAGAACGGTGTGCACGGTGCCTCTGATCGACTCCATCCATGGCCAGACTTACAACATCGAGCCCCAGGGTGGAGGAGAGGACGGTCTTGCTAGAGGAGCCTGGGATTGGAGCATGCTATGGAAAAGAATTCCTCTCACGGACAGAGAGAAAAATCGCAGAAAATATATGTCTGAACCGTATAGGTACAGAAAGCCGAAAAAAATTTAGGTGGAGAGGACTAAACAAACATATGGCTGCTTACTTGGAAAGAATTCAAATTAAAAGGAAGTTAGGACTTCTGCTACGAATGTCATCTGGATTGAATAGGATCTTAAGAGAACCGGTCTGAGGAAATGCAAAATCTCAGCCACACTCAAGTTTGTTATTGAGCAACAGACCTTTTATTTTGCCAGTTACCTCAACAGTTCAAATGTAAGAAAACACAAATGTACAAAGTCTGTCATTCTGGTGATGTTAGTGCAAGAATACTTGACAATTATGGTTAGTTGAGTTGGGTGAAAATGCTAAAACTGTCACCGTAGGGTAGGGAGTTTTATTTTTTTACTCGGATGAACCTAGTGACCTGTATTATCTGAAGCATTGAACATCCAGGTGGACACCAGTTGTTGAAAACACTGTCCAGTTTAAGGGGGAATGTTGGATGTTCAGAGGGACGACACAGAGATTGGCAGGGCCACAGTGCAATAGATTAAAGCAGCTCTGCTGTGATACAAAGCAGCGGGTGAGGGAAGTTTCTGGAAAACCCATCAAGATTAATTAAGAACTTTTTGGCGGCACCGAAGTGCCATCCGTAGTGGCCTTAAATCGCAATGGTCAAACACAACCGACCTGCCCTCAAATTGGAATTGGAGCTGGCATTGGAAGTAACGCTGTTAAGAACTTCATATTGCATTTAACCGATCAATCATCAGCTACAGATTTATTGAGTGTTGTATCACAGTATTTTATTGCAGTAGTGTAACCATATATGAGAGACTTAAAGGCACTGTAGAAGAGATGCACTTATTACATCATTTGGCTGAAAGGAGTGAGCTGCAAGAAGCAGGTTAGGGTAATGAAGGATAGAGATTGATGAAGGATAGAGATGTAGAAATGCTAGCGAGTGAGCAGTGTGCATAAAAGACGATTATCCACAAATGCTAACAAATGAGGAGAGTGAAAGAATGGAGTAGAATGCCTTTAATGATATGTAAGCAGCCATAGGTTGAGTTGTGGTGAGGGGCTGAACACAGACTTGGCTTATTGCTCTCAATCTTTAATTGTTAATGGTTCTTGCACCTCTCCTGGAGAGCATCTATTTTACCTTGAGTTCGGACTGGGGCACCATCACTCCTATTCTCCTTCATACTTTCTCCCATCCTGTCTTGGTCTTGACCTAATTTTTCCTAACATTCACTTTATTTCATTAATGTTCTATTACTTATTGTTCTGAATAACAGGTTTATACAAGAGCATAGTAAATGCTCTTTTGGAGTCTACATGATAAATCTATCTCTGTATTTTAGGTCTCCAGCCATGGCAGGTGGGCTCTTTGCTATAGAGAGAGACTTTTTCTTTGAGCTTGGTCTGTATGACCCTGGACTCCAGATATGGGGAGGAGAGAATTTTGAAATATCTTACAAGGTAGGAGCAATAATGTTCCCGATATGTATGCTTAGATATTACACTGACATTGTGACATTGACACTTATCATTGTGACTAACCTAGACTAAGTGGCAGAATCCTATGATTGTCTGTAAAGTGATGGTATGTTTAAGATGCTGAGTATACTGTATTGTTAATTTCTATTTACCGTCTGCATTTCCTCTTTGGAGGGACCATCCCACTCTGTGCAAAACTGTTACTATGACATGTGGATTAATACATTGTGTAGCATTTAGGTCAAGGAATTGGCCATTTAATTAACTTATTTCTTAAGTTGTTTGGATTCCCAATGTTAACATTCTCAGCTATCAAATGATTTGCCAATTAATAAAACCTCATACCATCTTCAGCATGGCATTTACCTGCACAAATTGTGTTGTCTAAGTGTTAAGTGAAGTTTGCTATACATTTTACTCAGAGTGACACGCTTGCCTATACACAAATGAATAATGGGTTAAATCTAAACTGAAGTCACCTATGTAATTAATCCCAGTGCCTACATTTTTGAAAGTAGGAAACCTCACCGATGTTGGACTAATTTGCAGTGGGCATAAAAAAAATGCATGTCTTAATAAATTCAACCTTTGTTGTGTCTCAGCATTTGAAGTTTCAGTTTCAGAGGGACAGGTTCACAATAGGACATACAATGATCTTTGTCTTTCTACCATAAGCTGCCCCAAAGAAATGTGCAGCATGTTCACACACCCAGTCTGAACTGGTCCTGCTGTGTGTCTGTGTGGTCACATGTAGATTTGGCAGTGTGGCGGCAAGATGCTTTTTGTACCGTGTTCCCGTGTGGGACACATCTACCGCCTTCATGGATGGCAAGGCAATCCTCCACCTGCACATGTTGGATCATCACCCACGCTGAAGGTACAGTGGACAGTAGATACCCTGGCTGGTCACTTCAATGAAAAGTATTCCAAACCACCAAAAGTTAACCAGATTATCTTTGATCCGTGCCCTGGTGTCTGTTTTTTGACACAAAATATATATGTATATATATAACTGTCAAGGTATTTTGTAAAGTTAGTTTAGTCAGAATGTTAACATAAACAGCAGTGACGATGACTATTCAAGATACTAGATCCCGAACTAGACTAAATTTAAAAAAAAAACTGCTCTGATGAAGAAAAATATAAATTTTTTCAAGTTAGGAACAGCAGCTGTCATTTGACTCATTTACGTAAAATGTGTAATTGGGGATTTCACGTCATTTACTGCTCATGTTACAATGCTATCTGATAACTAGTGGTTGGTTAGGTTTCCACTTCCATTTTTCTTTGCACTGTTAGAGATAGAAGTGGCCCATTTATTGGCTCAAAGTCCTAGCCTTATTACAGCAAATATTGAGATCTAATGTATTCTAATATATATTATATTAGTGTGTTACACATTATTTACGGTGTTTTATACTTAACATAGAAACTCAAAAGACTCAAAGATCATGTCTGTGTTGGCGAGGATAACTTGTTGGCACAATGTATGGTTGATTGGGGCTTAGGGAAGCTATACAAACAATGCAACTTTTGGGTTTGCTCATGGCATTGGGTTGATTGTATACTGTGAGTGATTGGAGGCAACCACTCACAACATCCTATTAATGACTTCAGACCAGCAATCAGGAGAGGTGAAGTCATCTCTTTAAACTTAATTTCAATGAGTTTGTTTGTATTCATAGAACTATGTCCGGGTTGTGGAAGTGTGGTGGGATGAATATAAAGACTACTTCTATGCTAGCCGTCCTGAGACTCTGACCCTGGCATATGGAGACATCAGTGAGCTCAAACGCTTCAGGTGAGTTCTCAGATCTTACAACAACAACTGTATGGCTTTCATGAACAGCCAAAGTGCCAAATTTCTATCTTGATGAATGACTTGGAACAGCATATCTGATTATTTACTGATCGTACCTGTGTGTATGATTTCTTTGTCTGGTAGAGAGGAACATAGATGCAAGAGCTTTAAATGGTTCATGGAAGAAATTGCCTATGACATTCCATTGCACTACCCTCTGCCCCCAAAAAATGTAGAGTGGGGGGAGGTAGGTAGGCACGCACGCACACACACACACACACTCCCCATGTGTGTCTTCAGTTTGATCAAAGTTGTCTTGTGAAATTTTGTTGTCTGATTTGTGTGTATGTGTGCCTACGTGTCTAGATCCGGGGCTTTGAGACAAATTACTGTATTGACAGTATGGGTCACAACAACGGAGGCGTTGTTGAAATAGGACCCTGCCACAGGATGGGTGGCAATCAGGTAATAGTACCACACTGAAGTCTTTTTTTTTTTTTAATTGAAAAGGATATGGAAAATGAAAGACTGTTGATAAATTGAACTGAAAAACAATCCTCTTCTGAGTGTGTGCAACCATCTTAATATCAGCCATTCATCAAACAGAACAAATCTCCTGGCTCTTCACTGGTCAACGTGACTATTGTCCTCTCTAGAACGTTTTTTTTTTATATTTGGCTGAAAACACCTCGTTGTTAACCAATGTAGTAACCTTGGCAAAACCATTCTCCTTCCCGAACATGCCCACCTAACATTACCAATGTGACAGATATCCATAATTGCACATACCCTGCATACTGCACCATGCCATTCAGCTCCCCCTCTAAACAAAAATGCTCTCAATACTAAATCACAATTAAATTCAATGAGGGGGCTCACGACACTCAACTAAAATTACTGAAAAAGCATTGTGTACCCGAATCACTGATTCAGATTATTGTGTGCGTGTGTTTGCCCGTGTGTCTCTTTTGCTTGTATGCGTGTGCCCCTGTGAGTGCAGTTGTTCAGAATCAATGAAGCCAATCAGCTGATGCAGTATGACCAGTGTATGTCCAAAGCATCTGATAATTCAGCTGTCGTCATCACCCACTGTGACAACCACCAATACACTGACTGGAAATACTTTAAGGTGACTCATATACACACTTTTTGAAGCTTCTTGTCTTAGGATTTTGTAACCCCAACACTATGAAGTATTTGGCAGGTACAACATCTACAAAGATATACACTGCTCAAAGAAAGTAAAGCGAACACCTTAACAACAAAATGTTACTACAAGTCAATCACACTTATGTTAAATCTACTTACTATAAGCAACACTGATTGATCTGTTGTATTTTTATTACACTTTCCACGTTGTGATGAATTAAGATTTCCAACTGCAATATTTCATTCATCAAAATCTTGAATGTGTTATGAGTCCCTTTATTTTGTGAGCAGTATACACTCCAGTTGGTGGTTCTGTCATATTATGTACATTTGTGTTAGCGCTGATGTATAAAAGGCACTATTGCCCGTCTCATGATTAGGATTGTAAGCCATTTTGAGGATGAAAACGAAAAATTTTAGATATTCTTAATGCATGCCAAAATGATGGAAGTTGGCCATACCAGTCAACAATGTTTTTCATTGTTCTTGTTCAGCCATTCGTAGTCCAAATGTTAAATTTTGCAAGTTTAGAGTTTCTCTGTTTCCATTCTCACAAAACACAATAGTAGAATCCATGGAGTAGAGACTAAATTCTGGTTTGCATTCTCACAGCTCTTGTTCTGTCTTTTAGGAGCTCCATCGCTTCTCCCATATTCCATCAGGTAGTATATCTATCATATAAATGAACAATCTCTAAGGCAACCCTTACCTGAACCCACATCCTCTTCTCGGCAACGCCTCGATTGGCAACATAAACCTTTCTCACGGCTACGCCATGATTATTGACATTCTGTATATCACTACACATTCAATTCAATTCAATTCAATTCAATTCTTTTCTATTTGTATAGCGCCAAATCATAACAGAAGTTACAGTATATCAGGGCGCTTTCCAGGAGGAAGTACGGTACATACAGAGACCCAACACATTTCCCCCTTTAGCAAGAGCAAACTATGGTCAGAGCACCCATAAGACATTTTTAACCACAAAGTACACCACCAGGCTGACTGTGATAAAAAGACAGAAAACCAATCTCACAGCTAACACAGTGTCAAAGCCAGTGTAAATGCTGAACAATTCCTCACTAGCAAACATCTTTTTGGTCCTTTGTGTTGCATTTAAACCTTAATCCCACCGCTCGTCCTCGCTGCCAAATGAGCACATTGCCAAAGTGCTGAAATAAAGTGTGCGGCGTCACAGAATCCTCTGCCTACTGACTACTA
>OMPJ01015413.1:0-25342 GCA_900312935.1 Carapus acus | reverse complement strand
GTGTGTGTGTGTGTCTGTGTGTGTGTGTGTGTGTGTGTGTGTGTGTGTGTGTGTGTGTGTGTGTGTGCGTGTGTGCGTGTGCGTGTGTGCGTGCAATCTGCTGATTTTAAATGCAGATTTTGTGCAAAGTCTGGATTCCCCTTTGGGATTGATATTTGCTGTAAGCATTCTTGTTGTGTCATTTATCTTCAGCAATATTTTATCTCCTCTAATGCACAGTAACAATTTATCATGTTCGTGTGTCTCTTTATGGTGTCTGCTGCCTGAATACAGCCCTAATGTAGTAACGATGTTTTTTGACAGGTAAATGCTTAGACCGCTCCGATGTGCTACACAAAGTTTTCATATCAGACTGTGATACCAGTAAAACCACACAGAGATGGGAGATGAACAACATACTGGCTGTATGAAAACTGGAAAGCTTGTCAAAAGATCTGCTCTTCACACCATGCCCTTTGCCTGAGCTCCGTCAGAACTGGACCCCTGTCCTCATCCTTTTTGATTTTGACTCAAAGTTGCCATTTAAAAAATGACAGGCTAAAGCATCATGCTTGCGAATGTCAAAGTGGCACAGCACAATATTATCCCTGATAACTAATTTGTCCTTCCAATTTTGCAGAAATGGCTAGTTGTGTCATCTGTGAGGCCTACATAACCAAGCCATGTTTGCCTGCTGACCTCAATGAAATGTATTTAAAACATTTCAATCATTATTTGATTTTTCACTAAATTAACAAAACACAATATTGGGCAGAAAAAAAAATTTCAGGAGCCAATGCTGAAATCGATCGGTTTTTACAGTGCAAGATGAGGCTGACTCCCACTGTATGACACTAAGTCCTTGAGGATCACAGTGTCTCAAACACTCCTGCCCTGACTGTAGACAATGTAGCAAAGTCCAGTATGACAAGACACTTAAAAGCTCTGTTTAAACTGTCATTTGCTGTATTTACATAGTGTCTTCGTGGTTCAGTATCTCAGGTCTTTTGTAATCAATATTGATTTTTAATCGCACAACATCTGGGTTAATCAGCAGATTTGCTTCTGTACCAAAGTGTCCACATATTGGCACACAGCCCTCGACACAGTGAGCCTCTTTCATTAGGGCTTAAGAGAGATTCAAGTAATGTCTACCTGTAATGAACAACAAGTAGAGATGTGCTTCTGAATACCATACATCTATACATATTTATATTCAGAAAGGAACAAACAGGAAGCATGTATGCCAGGGGTGTCAAACTGATTCAGTAAGGGGCCGTGTGGATGCAGATCTTCGTTACAACCAAGCAAAAACACACCTGAGTCTACTAATCAAGGGCCTTAGCAAAAACAATTGGTTGACTAATTGACTCAGGTGTGCTTCTGCTTGGTTGGAACAAATACCTGCACCCACGCGGCCCTTTACTGGATCAGTTTGACACCCCCGATGTATGCCATTGCTTCTGGTGCATTACAAATGCTGCATTACTTGCGCACTAAATCTTGGGTACACACATGGCTAAGTGCATATGCTGAGATGATTACACTGGGTTACAAAAAAAACTAAAATTGAAAGTTGTTTTTGTTACTGAATAAGAACCATTTTGCACCGCTGAATCCAAATATGACATCCATTTTTCTCAATCAGATCAGGTATTTATACTAATTTGAAAATTCCAATCTTCTGATGAAATTTATTTCTTTTTTGTGATATTACCAGTTGATTTTTGTTAATATTTCTCATCCTAAAAAGAGGTTTAAGGAGAAAAAAATGTTTTCTGATAGAATGTATTTGTCAAATGGAAGAATCTTTGTCACAGATGTTGGGAAGTTCTCCAAAGACATGCTGGGATTTCATCATAGTGAGCAAAGACATTGGACGACATTCTGATTCAAGATCAGGCAACTTGAGGCTGCTTTGGTTCTTTCTGTTCATCCCAGTGACATCAATAGCACAGAAGTAGCAGTCAGTGACAGGGTTTGTTGTCCATGGGAATTCCTTCAGACCACTGTCCTTGGGGGTGGCAGTAGCTCAGTCGCTGAGGGACCTTACCTGGGGACTAGGGTGGCGGTTCAAGTCCCGGTAACGACACAAGAGACTGGAGGTTGGACGAGTAACTGGAGGGACTGCGATTAGCTCCCTGAGCACTGCTGAGGTGTCCTTGTGCAAGGCACCTAACCCTCAACCAGCTCAGGGGCCTTTTCGAAATGGGCAGCCCCTCACTCTTGGGACCCTCCCGTACGGCATGACGTGGTGTGCATATTTCCATGTGTGTGCTTGAGTGAATTAAACGCAGGAGAAATAAACCCTTCAGGGGTATCTTCTCTTCTCTTGTCTTTGGCCAACTGACGTAGGTACATGACTTGCACACCATGTGTGGTTCCCAAGCCTTATTGAATATACAGGTATGGTGTGAAAATGCCCATACATGCAAAGAAAAACATCATAAAACATAGGTAGCTTTGCTCAGAAAGTTGATCTGATTGAGCGAAAGTAAAGTCATTTTTGGATTCTGCATCATCAAAAGTATCCTTATACAGCTAATAATAATAATAAATTTGGTGTTGACAAGTGTTTATGTATGACCTCAACTTCTCTGTGTCAATAGGTAGTGGCACTCATGGTCACAAAGTTGCTGTCAATGCTTTGTTCACCTACCTGTTAAGTATTCCTCTGAGAAAAAAAATCTGACGAGAAAGTGAAACGTTACATCTCAGATAAAATTCACTTTTTTAAAGTACATCCCTACCAGACTTCTCTCCCTTTTGTAAAGCTTTATGTTGGATCATGTTGTGCAAGTGATTGTATGTCTACAAATCATCATTTGTTTGCCTTCAGAGTTTTTGGTCATGGTTTGTCTTTGTTCTATAAGTTTTGTTGATTTTGCCCTGCTTTTTGAGTCTGTGAATTGCATTGCGACAATTTTTTGCCTTACAGAGGAATTCAATTGACCTGTCAACTGTGACTCTTGAATGGATGAAAATGGGAAGAAAGAAAAAAGCAACTTTGGGTTTCTGTTGTATTTATGGTTGAGTTTTCTTTAATGGTATCTCTCCGCGATTGATGAGGTTAGGGACATAAGTGGGGGAGGGAGTAAATAAAAGTGATTTTCCTTATTTCTTTCTAATGGATGATTTTCATGACGACTCCTGCGTATTGATCATGTATGCAATGTTTTTTATTGTGTAAATATTTCGTAGGTGAATTTTTTACGCCTGAAATTACATACTTTTAATGTAAATATGTTAATTTATAGTTGATATTTAATGACAATGGGTCCAATATGGAAATAAAGAAAATTATGTTCTCATCTGGGCTGACAGAAATTCCATCACTGTTGTGTGAGTTGCTGTCCTCACAGCTGAGGTTAGGCCACACAACTTGCGGTCTACAAAACCACTGAACAGACCAAATTCACATTGACACATGCCTTTGGCTGGGGAGCACACACACGTACTGTACAACTGCACCTGATGGTTGATCAGCCCTCACAGGTTGTTGTGGAGGCTGGTGCCAACTGAACATACTAATCTCTTATATGGACAGCAGTTCAAAGGAACAAAGATTAACAGGTTATAGCAGCAATGCACCTCTTCTTTTATTAGACACCACCAAATGAGGAGAGATCTTGATTGTTTTTCTTCCCTCTTATGATGCCAACTCTTCTGTCACTGGCTGTTCAAAACGTGCAAAATTGACAACAAATGCAAACATTTACAACTATGACTGGAATCTTAGACAAATTTCAGTCAACACACTTGTGGTTGTAAACTATGCTCATTTTATGATTGACCATATATTATTTTTTTCTTATCAGTCTTTTTCATATTTATATGAATAACTGACTAGGTTTTCATGAGAAAAATTTCCTTCATACCCTTCTGTTAGTGAACTTTGCTCAATTATGGACCATCATGTGTATTGTTTTCATCAATCATAATTATATATTATTACTATTCAGAATTACTAGTGAGTGTATACAATTATTATTACCAATAGTAATAGGTTTTCATTACTATTATTTCTGATAATTATAGTCACTCATTCAATCCTCTTCTTTTCTGTTGTTGCCCCTTGAATCACCTTCGTTGTGAGTGGTTCTATTGATTTGAGTCATTTCAGGTAGTCCTTGAACTTCAGTCAGTGAACTGATTCCAGTAAATCATCCAATTCCTGAGAGATACATGCAAGCCAGTGGACTCATTTCATAAAAAGAGGTAGAAACAGAAGTCGTAAGAGACCTCAGTGTGTCTGGCGACTCTGCTTATTTGCCTTGTGTTCATGTTTAATTAAACTTAACATTCCTGACAGTCAGTTAGTTAGGAACTACCCAGTATACACTTGCAGATTTGAATCTTCCTCCAAGATTTCCACGCTGTCTTTCCAGGCTGAATGTTCCCATCTAGGGCAGACTTTGCCCACTATGAATTCAGAGTTAAACTGTATACACCGCAGCAATTCCTCAAAGGTTTTTTCATGAAAGTTTTAATATGCCATGAAGCATTATTCATTTGATGTCCAACATTGTTACTTCTCCACTTTGTCACTTCACTGCATTTATGATTAAGAGACTGCGCTGACATCAAATTAGCTCAAAGTGAGCACAGATGTTGGATGATCTATGTACAAGATACACAAGCTTACTAATCAATCCGCTGAATGAGCTTGTCCTCCATCATGCAAAAAAGGGTAACATGGGAAAGATCAGAGATAAAAGAGTTGCAGGCTCTTTGGCTGATGCCTTTGCAGCCTCTGAGGTCCAGCAGTATAAGGGAGGACAGGCGCTTTATGTAGGACAGACAGGTGTCTGTTAGGAGGCTACAACCTGGAAACAAAAAAATAAATTAAGTATGTACATCGAGTGCACCCTGATATTTTGACAGGATGATACAGTGCATTTGGAAATATCCATCTGGTAATGTTACAACATAAATGATTATTAAGGTCCTTCTCAGTTTCACAAGGCAGGAATAAATGTTTGCCTTTTCTGACAATGCCAATGGGCAAGTTTGTCAAACTGGAATTAATATAGTGTCTTTTTGCATTCTTGCAGCAAATGAGTTTTGTCTCATGGGCAACCTTCTCAGTGTCGTCGTCTCAGAATGCATAGTAAGTTAAGTACTTAAATCACCATAATTTAAAAAAGGTAGCAAAAATAAGAAATTTACGTTTCAGTAACCAAAGTTGAATTTTCCATATGTGACAAACAATTAACATTTAACAGCAAGGAGCATTTTGAAGCCAGCACAAGTAAGAAGTCAGGGTTCCTTTTCTGAGAAAGTAGTTTACTGTCGTTCGAAGAGAGAGAGGGACTGACCAGCAAGTGTGAGTTCAGTGAGGTTGTTTCGAGAGTGTGTGCCAGCAATGGTCAGCACAGTGATGGACGAGTCACGGATGTCTTTGCAGTAGGCAAGATCTAGCTTCTCCAGATGAGGCATGTGGCGTTGTAGCAGCTTTAACGTGGAGTCACCAATGTCCAAACCAGCCAAATGAAGTGTTGACACATTCTTCAGCCTGCTGCGAGACAGCTCCAGGCCTAATGAGGACAGGGCTTGAAGTAAGAGCGACTCAAAAAAAAAAAAAACCCAACACAGTAGAATAACTCCATAACTGAAATACATCCTCTGTAAATTGCTTTGTATTATTGGTGACTGATTTCTGTGTGCAATAGAGGGGATTATTAAAACATACGTTTTCTAAAAATACAGCATATTAAGCTCTTTTGTAGGGAAAAACACACTTTGAACAATCACATACAGTACATTACACAATCACAACACATGATGTACACTGAATGCAACCTGTGAATTTAGTATCTGAAAGGTCATTCAATCTCAGTCTGCCCCTAAATAGACCTACAGAAACTAACAATACGTACAAGTTTCCTTGAGCAGAGCACTCAATGCCTCACTGCTCTTTGGGCATTGCACCTTACGTCACTGTTAGAGAAACTGTATCTCCCTGCGCTTGATTTAATATCTGACTATCCACAACATATGGTGCAATCATGATATCACAAATTCCCCAAGTAGGATTTGTTGATCATCACTGCATACAGACTGTACAGCCATGAAGAACACAGATGCTCACGCACTAACCAGTTGGAGTGATGATCTCTTTGATCTGGGCATCCTTCACACCCTCACACCAACGCAAGTCTAACACGTGTAGGTGTGGCAGAGACGGAGATGCCAATGCGGACACACAAGACCATGGCAGGCCAGCTAGCCTCAACTCCTTCAGGCCTCACCACACAAACAGTAACAGCAACACACAAGCAGAGGAGAGAGGGATAAGAATGTTCAGTTAGAGAGTCAATTCTGTAACTGACTGCGTTTCAATCTTGGTCTATGTATGTACCTGGCAATCTGGTAAGTAGACAGTGGAGTTGCCTCTTAGCCAGTGGGGTCCAGGAGAGATCTAAAGAGGTCGGCTGGCGTTTAATCATGCCTGCCAAAGCCTGGTTACTAAGTGGACTGCACCGGCTCACATCGACATGATTCCAGAGACGCTTGTCACAGCTCCTGAACAAAACACGTGTATAACTCGGAGAACTCGATGTTGCGATGGCCCGTTGCATATTAGATGCAAAGGGAGCCTACAGTTCTACAAATACTCAAAAGTTTGCTAAACAAGATCCAACATAAGTTTTCTATAGTCGGTAGATGTAGCAAACGGGAAATCTTTCATTCAGGGAGAGGGAGATTAAAAGATAAGCCTTACCATTTGTACCAGGCCTTGCATACAGTCATACAGGTAAGAATTTCAGCTCTAGTCAGGTATCTAAACACAGACACCCACACTTCCTTCTCTCCTCCCCCATCACCGCCGATATCCTTAAATGATGGTAGCAAATGTAGCGATGGTGGAGATTGGGAGGTTGATTCACAAGGAGGAGCAGCTTCGTCTTCGTCTGAAGACGAAATCGATTTATCTTTAATACCTCGGTCAACATGGCTAGCCCTGAGAAAGGACCTGCAAGATGATAGAAAAAATGTCATGGTAATTCATGGACCTGAGACACTGCTTCAGGGGGATGAGTGAATAAATACCTTGTTTTGTTTTTTGTTTTGTTTTTGTCAGAGGATGTTTGTGGCAAATCATTAGCTAATGCCCTTTCTCACATGGCGAGGATGATGACTTCAACCTTACCTGCCAGGTCCTCTTTGAGTACTCTCGATTACATCATTGCTCCTTAATCTTGATGGTTTGGACAGGGCTGACTTTCGAGGGATGGAGCTCTGTTGACTAAAAACAGCAGCTGAGGGCATTCTTACACCCATGGCTGCTTCTAGCTTTGGAACTATGGAGCCTGAGAAAAGACACATATGTAATTCACTTAGCTTTGTATTTGTTTAAGATGCAGGATGAATGAATTTTCTTTTATTATGGCTTAGAAAAAAACATTTATCCCTGCATTTCCACTTGTCCCTGAGTCTATGAGCAAGTACTGGAAGACAAATCAAGGTGTGTTGGAAGAAATGGTTAGAAATCACAATTGAGGAGATCGACTGCCCTGTGCTGATGCAAGCCAGAGCAACAAGCAAAGCAGAACTCATCGACTGGAAAAAGTGAAAAAAAATGTGGTTTTAGGTGGAGAAAGAGGGGGTACAGACAGCAGCGCTTACCAGTTTGCCTCTTGGTCTTATGAGGTCGCTGCAGTGTCACGGTGAGGTATGAGCCACTTAACAAGTCATCATTAAGGTCAGACACCAGTAGGACCGGGGGCTCTGGGTCTGAATCCCAGTGGCCTTCCCCCATATTTGCCTCATCCTCTTCATCTTCCAGAGTGTCCATTTCTTCTTCCTCAGGGTCTAATTCCATGCCTACACTGTCTTCGTCTTCATCTTCATTACATCTAGTCCTACGTCTTTGTCGAAGGTGCCGTCGGTCTTTGTCTGTGTCTTCACTGTCTGCATCCTCTTCTTCTTCATCAAAATCATCTTCATCATCATCTTCCTCATCGTCATCATCATCATCATCATCATCAGATTCCTCTGAGTCATCTCCCCTTCGTTGCATCCTGGATCCTCCCCGGAGTCTCACCCCTCTACCCCTCTTCCCTCCCTCCCTGATGCCTATTCCTCTTTTTAAAACAGAAGAGGTTACAGCAGAAGTCAGACCTCCTCTGTTTCCTCTGTGTGTGTAACCCCCTCTCAAAGGTCCTCTCCTATGGCCAGCCAGTGCTTTCCTGGAAGCATGGCCCCGAGCTTGATGTGCCAGCTTACTCTTCTGGCAGGCTGCTGAGAGAAAGAAAGGAACATGAAAACAAGATATGACAGATACACAAGGCAGTAGAAAGGAGGCTGGTCTTCATATGCACACAAACCTCCTCCCTCTTCATCACTTGCAGAGTCATCACCATCACGGCTATGTCTCTGTCCTCGATAAATCTTAGCAATACGAGCATCAAGCAGAGATGATGATTTTCGCTTCTGCAGGTAGAAAATGCAGAGTGACAGAGATGTAAAAAAAAAAAAAAAAAAGAATGGAAGGGCTACGCTAGGAAAGACATGTATTATGTGAGTGAAGGAGAATTAACAACAGAAAACTGTTTTAATGAAAGGGCAGGAATGGAGAAATATACAATTTCGGCAGATACGACGGTGTGTAGGGGCCATGTTACTTACCCCGAGGAATGCATCGCTCTTCTCTGTTTTAGCCTGATGTAAAATTGAAGCAAAATGCACACAGATTCATTGTTTTCTTCCGCAAATGTATAAAATGACACTGAGACTGTATGGCTGTCTGATTTACAATACCACTGATCCTTACTCCATTTTTGTAAAAGTGATAATGTGTCCAAAAAAACTTGAATGGAGTGGAGAATGGAGGTCCAAATATGAAATATAATCAAATCAACCGTAACAAATTTAGGCATGAGAGCAATAAGAGGCAAAAAAGTACACATACATTGTAGTCAAGATGCACACAAACATGAAAAGGATGATTTCATTCTAAAATCTGAAACCATCTTGGAAACTGTTATACAGTAGAGGGAGTGCCATATTTTCGGTGTTTAGGTCACACCTTTTATCATAGTTTGGCCATGGTATGACTTATACTGATTTAATGATTTAATTTAATTGTTATAAGAATTGTTAGAAAGTGATTTAATTGTTAGAATTTTTAGATATATTATTTCACGTTTGTTATTGTCTGAGGAAGCCGACTTCCAGCAGCTGAGGACGCAGCAACTGATTCGGAGTGCTTCGAGTCGGCAAACCTGACAAAGCAGTGGAAAAGGTTGTTTCACCCATCTTTCCCCCTTTTTTCAGAGGGCTATTTGCCATAGAGTTTGTAGATCTCAGCTCGAGGATAATTCTCTACCGCTAACTAGCTACTAACTTCCTATTATTTAGTGATGATCTCTCCGCCTTCCTCCGCTGCCATTGTTGTGCCTTGCTTTAGTTACTCCTCTGCCTCCTTTGCTGGTAATGTTACATGTAACAAATGTAGTTTATTTGTAGTGTTAAAGGCGAGGCTAAGTGAGTTAGTGACGAGGCTTGACGCAACCGATAGTCAGCCGTTGGATTGCCTAGCCAACCAGCCCTACAAGCCGGCTGGGTGACCGTTCAAAATAAACGTAGTTCTAAACCAAAGCCCATGGCTCACCAACCAATTCACGTTTCCCAACAGATTTTCCCCACTCAGCGGCGCGCCTGCTGATAAGACAGCTCCGTTAACCAGATCAACCATCAAACCAACTCTTATTTTTGGCCGCTCCGTAGTGAGAAACATGAAGGTAGCGACATCAGGGACCATAGTCAATTGTATTCCCGGGGCCAGAAAGAGCGGCATTGAATCGTGTTAAAAACTACTAGCAAAGGACACGAGTGAATTTGATTACATAATTATCCACGCTGATGATAATGACATTTGATTGCGCCAGTCTGAAGAAACAAAAATTAAAATTGAGTCAGTATATAAATATGCAAAGACAGTGTAGGATGAAGTAATATTTTCTGGGCCTCTATCAAATCTATCCAGTGACATTATGTTCATCCGCATGTCGTCACTTATCCACTGGCCGTCGGTGTTCACTGTCAGTAGGCTTCATTGACAAATGGCACAATCTCTAGGGAAAACCTGATCTGATCAAGAGAGAGGGCATACATTGCTTGGATTGTGGAACACTTATTTCTCGAAACGTAACGAGTTTACAAACTCATGGCAATCCAGAGAGCAGAGCTGCAGTTATAGATGCCGCTCTGCGCCTCAATTAGAGCAGTTACCCACCCAAAACCACATGGAAACTGTGTCAGTCCCTCGTCCAATGAAATCCTCTACTTTGAAAACGAAGAAAAGAGTATTCACACACAGGAACCTAATCATATCTTCTACAGCAATAGCTTCCACACGACAGGAAACACAAATTAAATGTGGATTACTGAGAATTAGATCCATATCCTCTAAGGCCATATTGGTCAATTAGTTAATATCTGAATACCATTTTGACTTGTTGTGTTTCATTGAAACCTCGCTGCCTCCCAGCGAGTATGTTCTTACTTTGTCGCACCCGACATGTTCAGCACTGCAATTGATCCTGTATGTCACTCTGTACTGCAACTCCCCGACCATACTCTGAGGTTGTAAATGAGCTCTTAGAGTTAACAGGATAGATAAGGTGTTTATAGTGGGAGGTTTTAACATTCATGTGGATGTTGAAACCAATAGCCTTAGCACTGCCTTTCTCTCACTGCTGGACTCTACAGGCTTCTCTCAAGTGGTCAATAAACCCACTCATCACCTTAATTAAACTCTCAACCTTGTTTTAACTCACAGCATGACACTGACAACCTTGTGGTCTTTCCTCATAATCATACTCTTTCATTCCACTTCTTGGTAAGCTTTGAATTCTGTCTACACAATTAAGCACCTCTGACCGAAACAGTAATCTCCAGATGTCTATCAGACAGTGCTGTAGCTTGATTTAAGGAGGCCATTCCATCTGCGCTTTGTCTCGCTCCAGCAATGAATAACTTTGCTAGTCTAACTCCTTCTGGTATATACCAGATAGTTGATACTGTCACAAGCTCACTGCGTACAACTCTACACACTGCTGCGACCCTAAAGAGGAAAATGCACAGAACTGTCAACTGAAACAAACATCACGCAAACTCTAAAGGATCTGGCGAACAACTAAATTGGATGATTCTTTATAACTATAAAACTACAGTATTATAAACGTTCCTTTCCTCTCCAAGATCCTGGAGTAAAATGTTGCCAAACAGTTATGCTACTATATGTAGAGCAATAGTTTATTTGAGGAATTACAGTCAGGTTTCAGAATGCATCACAGCACAGACATGGCACTGGTGAAGATCACAAATGACCTCCTGACCACCTCAGATAAAGGTCTCACTTCTGTGCTAGTTCTTTTCAATCTCAGTGCTCCATTTGACACCATGGACCATCAGATCCTTCAACAGAGGAGAGAGGATCTGAGCAGCATCAAAGGAACTACCTTAAACTGGTTTAAGTCATATCTATCAGATTGGCTTCAGTTTATACATGTTAACTTATTTTCTGAGCACACTAAGGTTAGACATGGAGTTCCACAGGGCTCCATACTCACACCAATTCTATTCACCCTTGTGTATGCATCCTGTAGGTGGTGTCATATGAAAATACTTTCAACTTCCATTGCTATACTGACGGTACACAACTCTCAGTAAAATCTGAGGAAACCAACCATCTGGCTTAACGTCAGGCTTGCCTTTGGGACATATAAACGTGGATGTTTTTATGTTGTTCTTGTTGTTGGTCCGGAGCGCCTTAGGAAGTCTTTGTGTTATGATATTTCTACTTTGAATACCTTTAGCTTGGCCTCCAGCTCCACCGTTAAAAAAATCTGGGAGTTCAATTTGATCAAGATCTGTCACTGAATGCTCACATTAAATGTCAAGAACTGCCTTATTTCACTTACATAATATCGCTAAGGTTAGGCATGGAAGGATGCTGAAAAATTAATTCATGCTTTTGTAACCTCCAGGTTGGATTACTGAAATTCTTTCTTTGAAAGCTGTGGCAACAAGACACTGATGCCTATGCAGCTGGTTCAGAATGATGCAGCATGTATATTGATTGGAACTAAGATAAGAGACCACATCTCCCCAGCATTAGCATCTCTGCACTGGCTGCCTTTAATATCGAGAATAGAATTTAAAATTCTTCTCCTCACCTACAAGGCGCTCAGAAATCAGGCACCATCATATATGCGTTATCATCCTACCCGAGTTCTGCAATCCGAAAACGCAGGGTTACTGCTGATTCTTAAAATCAATAAGAGTAGGGCGCAGGGCGTTAACTATCCAGCTCCTACACGGTGGAGCCATCCTCCAGCCTCAGTCTTGGGGGCAGACACCCTACCTACTTTTAAGAGCGGGCTAAAAGCTTTCCGTTTCGATAAAGCTTATAGTTAGACAGAACTATGCAGCCAGAATTAGACGACACATTGTGTTTTTCTCTTCTCCTCCACTTTCTCTTTGTCCTCTCCCTCTCCGCCTCACTTGCATCCATCTCTTGCCTGCATCCCTGTCTCGTAAAGGCATGTTACTAATTGGGCTTCTTTCCCTGAGTCTTTGTCTTGTGCTTTACTAACCCGCAGACGGCAGCTAGAACATGACCAGTGATGACAGATCTCCAGACATCCAGGTCCTGCTACAGATCGGCACGCTGTGTATCTGTTCAATTTCAGTTCAATTCAATTTTATTTGTATAGCGCCAAATCATAACAGAAGTTATCTCAAAGCGCTCTCAAATATTAAGTTATGGACAAAGACACATTTTCCCAACACATCTAGTGCTGTACATCCCTACACCTGTGAATCCCTACAACTGTCTCTGTCCTTCACTCTCTCTGTCTCTCTCTTTCAACCCAACTGCTCAAGGCAGTTAGCCTGCGGCGGTTAACCTGCGGCCTGCCCTGCCCAAGGTTTTCCTCGCCACTGTTGTTAATAGGGAATATGTTGGGTCTCTGTACATCCCTACACCTGTGCATCCCGACACCTGTCTCTGTCCCCCTCTCTCTCTCTGTCTCTCTCCCTCCCTCTCTCTTTCATCCCAACTGGTCAAGGCCGTTAGCTGTTCACCTGCAGCCTGGCCTGCCTGAGGTTTCCTCCCGTTAATGGAGGTTTTTCCTCGCCACCGTTGCTAATAGGGGATATGTTGGGTCTCTGTGGTCCAATAGACTTTGACTGTTAACATGTTGAGGGGCTCTACCTGCACCATCTTGGAAAGCGCCTTGAGATAACTTATGTTATGATTTGGCGCATTAGAAATTAAATTCACTTGACTCGACTTGATAGTGAGACGGTTGCATTGCATTAAGTGGGAACACTGAGATGTTCCTCCCAAACTTGACTTGTCACACTGACAAATGCGCCCTCTACGCTTGCGTACAAGAATGCGTTCGGCTAGGTATGGATGCAAGTGAGGCGGAGAGGGAGAGGAGAGCGATGACGAGAAGGAGAGAAAAGCTCAGTGCATCGTCTAATTCTGGCCGCATAGACTTTTTAAACTGTGAGCTTTATTGGAATGGAAATTTTTTAGCCCACTCTAAGAAGTAGTAAGGGTGTCTGTCCCTGCACTGAAGCTGGAAGAAGGTTCCACCGCATGGGAGCCAGATAGTTAAAGGCCCTACCCCCTATTATACTCTTACTGATTTTAGGAGTCACCAACAACCCTGCCTTTTCGGATCGCAGAGCTCGAGATGGATGATAAGGCACAATCAGCTCTTTAAGGTATGATAGTGTCTGATTATTGAGCACCTTGTGAGCTGGCAGTTACAATAACCTAGAAAAGTATGTCAAGAGAAGAGAGCGCATCCTGAGCCCACTACAGATGTTGAGGTGGACAACCGTGACAGTGTAAAAAAAAAAAAAAAAAAAAACGGGAAAAAAAAGAATTATCAAAACGAAATGACCAGTGTCTAATCACTGCAGGCTTAAAAACTAATAAGAGACAGACCCTCTCTTGGCTACACTGAATACTAGAATCCTTTGCTAGAACGGTAGGTCCAGTTATTCAAAAAACAGAGCTGCAAACCTCATCAGTAAAAGTTGATATCAGTCAGTAGCAGTGTAGATTTGCCACAAATAGTGTATTGGTGAGACACTTCATTGCAAATAGAACGTTTTTGCGCAACTTTCTAGCAAAAAGGCTGCTACAAACATAAAGCGAGTATCTGGGATAAAGAGGTGTTACTGCACATGTATCATATAGCTGTTCAAGAGGACTCTTTAAAAACTTGGTAACCATCAAAACAAAAAGGTGGGACGGAAGAGGACTGGTGGATGTATGCAGAATTAGCAGAGCCTCTCACCAGTCTCAAGCCGATTGGTTTAGAAGGCACAGGAGCTCCCACCAAAACGAGTGAAGCAGTGGAGGAGGAAGAGCAGGAAGGAAGAGAGGGGACGAAACCACAGCGACCCACCTCCCCATCGTGGTGGGAGCTCACAGGACCCTCTACAGTAGCAGAGGGCCCAGGGCCGAGCCTGAGGACCAAGGCCCCATGAGGACTGATGTGTTGCTGATGACCAACGGCCAATGTTTCGTCACTACCTGATGACTAACGAAGTTAAATCAAATGTAAAAACAAACAATATGGCAAACACAAATGGGAAACGAGATTAGAGATACCCATTAGCCTTGATAAGGTATCTACGTGTGTCTGTAATAATTCAGCCACATCAGATTGAGGAGAGTACAAGTTTATCAATACTACACTTCCAAGAAAGTGAAGGTACTCAGTAGCAGAGCAGCAGGAATGCAGAAAGATAGCAGATGTGCACAAACAAGGCACCAAATGCGTCACGTAGGCTGTCTGTGACCAAATGTGCTCTAAATTCCCATCAGACTATGCAGGACTATAAGAGGCTGTAACTACTTGGAAAATTAATTGAAAAGGCAGAGGTTCTCAGGCAAGCACACACACAAATTTGAATTATAATCTTATCTGCATGAGGCAGATAGTTGGCTGAAAAAACTGTCAAACATAAATCAGTCGAATGCATACAGCTGTCATTTACCAAAATCTGCTTTTACAGTTTTTTTCCTGATTGACCTGTCTGCAAGGATAAATTGTCATTCCCCAATTCAGTGAAGAATTTGTGACAAAAGGGTCTGCTATCGCTTGTGGTATCAAGTCTCCTCAGGAACTGATGTCATCACAACTTCACAATAGGACAATTGCGTATGTAAATGTCTGTGGTGCTTCAGCTTGAATTGTATACCTCTGGGTCAGTAATGCCTTGGACACACTTGGGACACTCCCAACAGCTCGGCAGATCTTTATTCACCATTCCATCTCCCTGAATCTGGACACACAAACGAAGGTCACTATTTTAAAACATGCTCCAAGTCCATACACTCATAGAGTACACACTCTTAATAGGTGTACTCATAAGCTAGAGGTTAGGTGCAACTCTTCCCAAAATACATCTAATGCGCTCCCACAGCTTGCCCTAATGTGTAAACAGCTCAGCATTCTAAAATTGTCATTTTGAAAGACAATAAATGAGTGAATATACCGTGAGACAGGCAGGGTGCACTATCTGAGCACAGTTGGAACATTCCATCAGTGTAAGAGAGGGATCTCCAGTCTCTTCCTGATTTGGCTCCTTGCAAATTTCACACACAGCAGAAAGAGGAAGTCCAGGCTGTGGGAGGGTACAACCAACGTAAACGCAAACACTCACCGATACATTAAGAAACACTCACATGCTGGAGCAAATTCAATCATAAAACTCTGCAATCAATGGTGATGCCATAATTGACTGAAGTATAATGTTCACACTTACAGACAGACACTGTCTAAGCACACATGTCTGTTTAAGCTTTCCTGGTCCTCCAAACTTCTTCATGTCTCTGCAGAAGTTGCAGTCTCCACATTCTGGTCTCATACAGGCCTCACAGCGCTTACACCTGAAGACAGATATCATGACAAGAAAAAGAAAAAGCTGAATCATCCTATTACAATATATTCTTATTACTAATTATTTTGCTTAATGTGGTTTTTATTTAAAACTTGTACTATTCCTTCTTTACACCTTTAATTTGCTGCTTGCTTCTTCTTATCCTCCTACCCAACAACATCTTTGATCCAGCACACTATATCTGCCATCTCTCCACGGCACTTGACAAAACCTTTTCAATCTGGCCAGTCCGTCCTTATCTCCCAACTGCTTTACATAAACCGTACCTACTGTATGTTGTGCTCAATTCAAATCCAATCCAAATCCCTGGTTATTCCCAAGGAAAACTACTGTGTTTTAACTAATACGACTGTCTCGACATGATTACTACTGTCTGTACACTGTATACAGTATATTGGCAGATCTCTAATCATCATCTAATACACCTACATGTCTACCAAAGATCTTGCCAATTCTTGTCTCCTCATCACCCTGCTCCACCACCCCTGCTCAAACGATCATTCTTTCAGCTCTGGGAAAACTTCCGACATATTCACTCCACTTACACTGACATCTAACATAATCCGTTTGTTTCAGACTTACTCAATACCCCATCTACACCATGGTAAAACAATTTCAATAATATTGTGATGCTTTGTAGGAGATTGCTTCCCCTCCAGATTACATCTAGAAAACAAGTAATTCTGGATTTCGAATTAAGGCTTTCAACATTAAGTCAGGAGAGGAAGCAAGGCCTTATTTTACTTCCATCTGTCTTGCCTCCCTTTGATCTGGTTTGTAGCGCATAAATTAAACCAGGGGTCACCAACACGGTTCCCACGTGCACAAGGTCGCCCGCAAGGACCACATGAGGTGCCCGCAGGTCTGTTCTAAAAATAGCATCACTCACCAGTGAACTGCGTCTAAAATTTTATCTTATTCTGTTGCTATTTTTTGTTAAATCACACTGACTTTTCACTGACACACCAGTGCAGATTTTAAAATAACAATATCCTAAAAATGTGTTCATTATTCATGAAATTTAGTTAAGTTTAGGTGAAGTTTGACCTACTGTAATTCAATGGTCATTATTGTGCGCAGCGCGAGTGGAGGTAAGTTAGCGGGGAAGCAGCGAAGATGAGCACTGCATACAGGTTATTACCCCCAAAAACATGGCAGAAAAAAGGAAAAGCTGGTGAAAAATTCATTAAAAGTGACTCAGGCCTGGTTTACAGCTGCATATTTTCTGATCAAGAAGATGGGGGCGTTTTCAGACTGGGAAGTTGTCAAAGAGGCGATGCTGATAGTTGCTAACACTGTATTTCAAAACAAGAAAAATAGATCCAATCTAACCTCCGCTAACTTAATCTGGCGAGGTGCAGGTGGTTTAGTATGGAGTGCGACAAGCCCGTGGCAGTGCAGTGCAGTTGCTGGTTTTTATTCAAAATGTGTCCGAAAATGCTGTACATTTGATCATTAGTTCAAAATATGACAACTTTTTTTTTAAATATTCATTTTTCTTGAAAATAGTTCATATTTGGTAAAAAGGCTTGTCAGTGGCAATTGAAAATGGGACATTTTTCCCATTAAATGATGTATGCAAATGATCAACTGAAAATTTAACTGAGATGTTACTGAGATTAATGGAAATAAAGTGGTGAAAACTGATATCCGTTTCCCACCTTGTTGTCATAGTTGATAATTGTTGTGATTATCATAAGCATGATCAGTGTGTTCACATAGATGAGTATCATCAATTTTTAATAACTTTGTGCAAATTGAGAAAATTTGTTGTTTGAGTAGACCAAATGAAACTAGTAGCCCTTCGTATGACTCAGTACCCATGAAGTAGCCCTCAACCTCAAAAAGGTTGGTGACCCCTGTACTAAACCTTTTCTTTTGTTACCTGGTTGTAATGCGCATGTCTATTTTTGGGACAGGTTATTTGCTGGATCCTGGTTCCTAATGCAACCAATCGCAAATTACCAGCACAGGAGCTGCAACACTTTGTTTCCTTGTGCTCTGCAGGTTGAAGCAGGAAAATGTACCTGACTCTCCGTCTTCGCAGCACAGACATGGATGAGGCAGGTTTCTGTACTTTAGGGGTGACTGGAATGGAAGACACTTTCAGGCGAGGGACTGGTGGTGGAGGAGGAGGCTGATACCAAAATGGCTGAAAGAAAAGGAAAAGTGTGTGAGTGATCCAAAGTGCTTCTAAGGAGCATGACATCTGGTATTATGCCTCTTGATACATCTTTGCACTGTGGACACAAGGGAAAGTAATGAGGTTCCACAGCACCAACAAGAAATTATGAATGAACTGTAAGCTACATAAGACCTCCCAACCATTTCCTCCTTTTCTGCAAAATATCTCCCTGTCAATACCTACAGACACCCACAAATTCCATTAACCAGTGAGGCTTCCTGAAGTCCCAATTGTCCGGCATGTAGTGTTTGCGTTTATGAATAAATGCGTATATGTGTACATACACTACAGCCCCACTGCTGCAATTTCTGCTACAGTCACATATGATTTTTCTATTGTGATTGCAATAGGCACCATTGCGTGCCAAATGCTTTTTATCAGCACTGCTCCCCCATTGATACAGTTTCTGTTGATGATAGCCCAAAGGGTTTTATGTGACCAGGCTTTTACTACAAAACTCTCAAAAACAAAAGTATAGTCCTGCTGTTGTTGAACAACAAATAACTCGTTCTATAACAGTGGGAACTGCATCATTTTGCATCAGGATTATTCGCAAATTCCAAATGGACAACACAAAAATTTAACATACCGACCTTTTCCAAAGAATTAAAATGTCGTAGAAATTTTTATTTATTTCCATAAATCTATTTGAATATTTTAACTTTTAAGACTTTTTAAGATTATATTGGGTTTCGAAAAAACATAAAGCGACTGAATTACGACCATTTTAAACAGCTGAATCCAAAAATGACATCTTTTTTTCTCAATCGGGTCTGGTTTTAAAGCTTATTTGATTTTGAAGAATCCATTCTTCTGACTATTGTAATCAAAATTGATTTGTAATTGCACAACATTTAGCTATATCAGCAGATTTGCCCCTGTACCAAGGTATCCACATACTGGTGTAAAGCCCTTGACGTAGTGACCCTCATACATTGTGACTTAGAGAGATGTGAATAAGATCTACCTGTAATGAACAACAAATAGACGTGTGATTCTGAATACTATCTATACATGTTAATATCCAGAAAGGAACAAAAATATTTCTTTCGATGGTATCAGTTGATTAATCAGTCAATCAATCAACCAATGAATCATTTAACCAATCAATCCATTAATCCATTAATCCATTAATCAATTAATACTTCGCATCCAAAATAATTTTCAAGAGCAACGGCTCTGTCGTTGGGGGACTGTGTCTGGGAACTGGAAGGTGGACGGTTCAAGCCCATGTGACGACACGAGACTGGAGGTTGAAGTAGTGACTGCAGAGGTGTCCTCGTGCTAGGCACCTAACCCCAAATCAGAATGGGCAACCCCCTTACTCTTGGGACCCTCCCTAGCTCCCTTACTTACAGTACATGTGTCTTTGGAAGGGGAAAAATTGTAATTCAAGATTCAGGGGATTAATGAAGTGTGTCTTCTCTCCCTCTCTTCTGTTGCCCTCGGTCCACTGACACAGGTACTCAGTGCATGACTTGCATAACATGTGTGGCGCCCAAGCTTTATCGTGGTCATCAAGTTCAATACCAAAATAAGCATGGTAAGCACGCTTCATGAAACTTGTGACTAGATTTCTGTAAGTAACAATGGTGTATTCACTGCAGTAGCAGAATATGTCAGGCTTATTTTTGCATTCTAGTCAAAGCTATTTCATTCACATGTGATATAAAAAAAATAGTCCAAAGTTGGCACAGGCAAAGTCTTCAGAATTTGTTAATTGCAAGAAAGATTAAAAAATTGCATCATATGAAGTGAAAATACCTGCACATGTACACAAAAGTGTCACAAAACAAATATGTAGCTTTGCTCAGAAGGTCTCCTGGTTGAGGAAAACCAATGTCATTTTTAGATTCAGCGCATCAAAATTACACTAAATCAGCTTTGAAAAATCTTAAGCAAATACTTTGACGAGTGTTATAGACTCAGGACCCAAAATGGAAACAATTTCAAGTACCATATTGTTCTGAATAAAAGTGGAAGTTTTTCCACAGAAATTCTCCCACACACGGGACAGATTCATACAGAAGAACACACAGAGGACACACAGCTGCATATACAGGACAGACAGGATGACTCAGAGGAACACACACTGGAGGCACTGAAAGTAAATAGGACTCAGGCAGAAGAACTCAAATGACACACAGGCGACACAGACACACGCAGAGACAAGCACAGAAGGCGACAACTGCAGGGAGGACTGGCTCACGGGGTGGTTAAGGTGAGCAGGGACTCTGCTCAGGAGGAGCTCAGCAGGAGGGGCCGAGGGGGTTGGTGGGCCTTGCTGGGTGAGGTACGAGGAGGAGAACGCTGTGGTGGCGGATGAGCTGCCAAAGGTGCCCACTAAACGAAAACAAAATAAAACCAAGCTGAGCGTAGTGAAAACCAAGGTGTCAAGAGTGGGGCCTCCGCGTGTCTCTCAGCTGGAGGGGGAAGTAAAGGACCCTCAAGGAGACATGGACACTGGGGAGAGTGAGGAGGAGGAGGGAGAGGACATGCTGATGAAGGTGCTCTCCTGGGGGACAAAGACTACAACATGGTCACAATCATCAGGACTTTTTTGGAGAGAACCAAGTGGCTCAGGGAGGAGGCGGTCCCTCCCTGTGCTGCCCTGTAGGGGCCCTGATAGGGTCTGCCAAGGCAAAAACGTTTCAGGTGACGGGTCAGACAAAGAGCAGTTCCGGACCTCCTACAAAGAAAAACAAGCAAAGCAAGTACACTTTGCCAAGATTGTCGTCAGCGGGGCTCCACCCTGGAGCCAGGCCCAACAGCGAGTGCCTGGTGGCCGAGCCTATGCCAAAGGGGCTCGGCCAGGCTACGCCCTCCCGTAGGCTCACGACCCGCAAGAGGGGCCGTAAGGGGTTGGTGCATTGTGGTCTGGGCTACAAACCACCTTTTTTCCGGTGGAGAACCATGGCCTCAGATTTAGAGGTGCTGATTCTCATCCTGGCCACCTCACACTCGGTTGCAAAAGGTGAGAGGAAAAAGGTGGTTTGCACCCTCCGGATTGGAGATGAGATCCTGCCACAAGTACCTCAAGTGCAAGACTTTAAGTATCTTGGGGTCATCTTCACGAGTAAGGGTTGAATGGAACAGGAGATTGATTGACGGATTGGTGCAGCGGTGGCAGTGATGCGGTCGATGTACCAGTATGTCGTGGTGAAGAAGGAGCTGAGCCGGAAGGCAAAGCTCTCTATTTACCAGTCGATCGACCTCCCTACCCTCACCTATGGTCATGAACTTTGGGTCATGACCGAAAGGACAAGATCTCAGATGCAAGCGGCCGAAATGAGTTTCCTTCGCAGGGTGGCGGGACACACTCTACGAGAAAGGGTGAGGAGTTCTGTCACCCGGGAGGAGCTCAAAGTAGAGCCGCTCCTCCTCCACATCAGGAGGAGCCAGTTGAGGTGGCTCGGGCATCTCTTCCGAATGCCTCCTGGTCGCCTTCTTAGGGAGGTGTTCCGGGCATGTACAACTGGGAAGGGGCCGCTAGGAAGACCCAGGACGCGCTGGAAGGACTATATCTCCAAGCTGGCTTGGGAACGCCTGGGGGTCCTCCCAGAGGAGCTGGAGGATGTGTCCGGGAAAAGAGAAGTCTGGGCTTCCTTTGTGAGACCGCTGCCCTGCAAATCGGCCCCAGATGAGCGGAAGAAAATGGATGGATGGATGGATGGTCTGGGCTGCGGTCAACGGGGGGAGCCTCAGCGACCTAATCCCAAGACAAATCAATCTTGGAGGCTATGGCGGAGGACTATCAGTCAACCTCAAAGAGGTTCTGGCAAACCGTTCAGCGCCTCAGGAAGGGAAAGCAGTACCCTTCCAACACTGTTTACAGTGGAGGTGGGGAGCTGCTGACCTCAACTGAGGATGTGGTCTGTGGCGATGGTGGCAGGAATACTTAAAGGATCTCCACAATCTCATTGAGATGTCTTCCACAGAGGAAGCAGAGACTGGGGACTCGGAGGCGGATCCGTTCATAACCCAAGCTGAATTTACCGAAGTGGTTAGAAAGCTCCACGGTGGCAAGGCGCCAGGGGTGGACAAGATCCGCCCTAGTACGTCAAGTATCTGGATGTTGCAAGGCTGTCATGGTTGGCACACCTCTACAACATTGCATGGCAGTCGGGGACAGTGCACATGCACTGGCAGACCGGGGTGATGGTCCCTCTGTCAAAAAGGGGAGCCCGAAGGGTGTATTCCAATTACAGAGGGAACACACTCCTCAGCCTACCCGGGTAAATCTATTCCAGGCTATTGGAGAGGAGAATCCGTCTGATAATCCAACCTCAGATCCTAGAGGAACAATGCAGGTTCCGACCTCAAGAAGTTCTAAAAAAGTTTGTCTCTTTGTCATTATGGGGTATTTTGTGTAGAATGTTTGAGGGAAAAAGAAATTTAATGCATTTTGGAATAAGGCTGTAACATCACAAAATGTGGAAAAAGTGGAGTGGTATGAACACTTTCCTGGTGCACTGTATGTGCGTGCATTGCTGAAAAACATAGAATCGTTCCACATACCTGTACACTTGACCAATCCTGTGAAAAAAAAAAAAAAAAAACTACTGCGCGAGATGAACATAGACCTGGGGCCTCATTTATCAACCGTGCGTGTGCATGTAAATGTGCGTACGTAGCCCGTACACACATACTAAGACAAAGTATGACATTTACCAATTCGAACGTGTGCGTAGAAATGTGTGTAAGCCTACTCATGCCTCTGACCATGTGTAAGCACAACATCCAGTGGTAAAACAGTGAAACCACAAATAGAGCCCATACAGAGTGTTAGGCGATCTCAAACTCCTAACCGGTTCCCATTCCCTCTAATGAATGAATGAATGAATGAATGAAGGAAGGTGAAGGAAGGAAGGAAGGAAGGAAGCAAGGAAAGAATATTCTTAATTAGAAGCAAATGCGTTGAATAATTGGTGTGACAAGCCATAAAAAGCAGCTGTGACAGAAACCACTGAAATCACTTTAAACGCACCATGGCCTGGCTGGCGCTGCTTGAAGATTAAGAGCACCGTTCGCTATGCAAGGAGCGCATTTTTAGAGACTGTGCAGATGAGTTCACGGAGAGCACAGAGTTCCTCCTCAGCAGGATCGCTTCCGAAAACATGTACTGATGGATCTGTGCCGTGATCTACAACCTACAGTATGTTGAAGCTGGAGACAAAACGCTCCAAAGCTATCCCAGTGCCCATTCAAGTTGTGTCCATCCTAGGATTCTTGGCCACCGGGATATTTCAACGGGAGATCAGAGACATATGCGGCATCTCACAGCCAATGGTCGCTAGAATCATGCCAGCGGTGTTAGAGGCAATCATTTCTTTAGCCCCGGGCTACATTCAATTCCCGTCTGAACACCACCAACAACTAGATATTAAGCAGGGATTTCATGCCATCGCCGGATTTCCCAACATCGTAGGTGCTATAGATTGTACACGTCGCTCTCAGGCGACCATCACATAATGAATTTAAGTATCTTAAGGGAAAAGGAATCATTCTGTGAATGCACAAATAATTTGCGGTTCCAAAATGACCCTTTTGAACATTGTTACCCGGTGGCCCGGAGGAACACATGACTCGTTTATTTTGCGAAACAGCTGTGTGGGTGAGCGCCTCCAGTAGAAGATGTTTCTCTTCTGTGGGCTGCAATGTGCTTTTTAGCAGCGATCTTGATGTCAAACAATTTTTTTAAATTTCTGCCACCGATCTCTCGGCTGATCTAACAGCGTTTGGCTGTTGACACCTTCCTTCAAGCTACAGTTTTGGTTCTTGAAGAAATATTTGAATTTAGCATCCCAAATAATTTTTGCTGGTGGTCCTCCACTTCACTGACAAGAACCTCTACTTCAGTGCCTGAAAAGTTCCTCCTGTTCGCCTTTCTCTTCATGTTGCCGGTTTGGAGGAGAATATTCAGTAGCGTGTTTATAGGGTGATTGTCCCTACCATAAATGGTCAATTAAGGGCTTTTCTTCATGCCAACGACTCAAAACGTGCAGGAGCGCGGCAGTTGCGCACAGGTGACATTTATCATCACCGATTGCGTACGTGTGTGCATGCGACCGGTTTACACACGTTTAGTAATTGAGGATTTTTTTGTACTTTTGGCTCGTCCACACGATCAAAAGTAGAAGCTTTTCTGAGCACAGTTAGTAAATGAGGCCCCTAGTGATTATTCCAGGCAGGCTGCTGAGCAGCTCCAGGTGTGGGATCTTGTCGTCATCAAGCCATTCAAGGATAATTTAGAAATTCACAGAGTGACTCCTGGCAGATGATCATGCCCCAACTTTGACTAGAAATGTCAAGAAGCCTACAGGATAGTTACTGTAAATGGGGGAGTGGACAGGGGGATGCACGCATGCATGAGTGTGGGTGTGAGGGACTCCAAGGGGAGAGAGAGTCAACCCAGAGAGCTAGATGACGCGGCGGGTGATTAATTTTTCTCGCTGCGAGAAAAAGTTAAATCGTTTCCACTGATGTTTAGTTTAGTTAGATGTCAACTGCAAAGGTATGGCTGATTTTTCCACTCACAAAAATTTTAGACTGGTAGTTCAGTTATGCAAAAGGTGACAGGCAGAAAGTTTGTGGTAGCTTTGCCGCGATTAAACAGGTTGTTAAAACAGCCTGTTTTATTCAGATATTAACGTTAACATGTTCAGATTACCCCTCCCTGAACTGCCACCTTAATGTGGTGGAGGGGTTTGAGTACCCGAATGATCCTGAGAGCTATGTTGTCAGGGGCCCCTGTAGGGGCTCCCGGTAGGGTCTCCCAAGGCAAAAAGGTCTCAAGTGACGGGTCAGACGAAGAGCAGCTCAAGGACCTCATATGAAGAAACAAGAACAAAGGAAGATCATGTCGCCCGGACTGGCGTCACCGGGGCCCTACCCTGGAGCCAGGCCTGGGGTTGGGGCTCCCCAGCGAGCGCCTGGTGGCCGAGCCTCTGCCTACGGGGCTTGGCCGGGCACAGCCCGAAGGGATGACGTGGGCCCGCCCTCCCGTGGACTCACCACCTGCAGGAGGGGCCGTAAGGGGCCGGTGCATTGTGCTATGGGTGGCGGTCAAAGGGGGGGGCCTCGGCGACCTAAACCCCGGACAGATCAGCTGGCTTTTGGAACATGGAACGTCACTACACTGGGGGGGAAGGAGCCCGAACTGGTGCGGGAGGCTGAGCGTTACCGGCTAGAAATAGTCGGGCTCACCTCTATCCACAGCCTGGGCTCTGGATCCCAACT
>OMPJ01015412.1:3434-17030 GCA_900312935.1 Carapus acus | reverse complement strand
TGGACCTGCCCGGAATACCTCCGTAGGAAGGCGTCCGGGAGGCATCCGGTTTTGATGCCCGAACCACCTCAGCTGGCTCCTCTCGATGTGGAGGAGAAGCGGCTCTACTTTGAGCTCTGCCTGGGTGGCAGAACTCCTCACCCTATCTCGTAGAGTGCGTCCCGCCACCCTGCGGAGGAAACTCATTTCGGCCGCCTGTACCCGAGATCTTGTCCTTTCGGTCATGACCCAAAGTTCATGACCATGGGTGAGATTAGGAACGTAAATCGACCAGTAAATCGAGAGCTTTGCCTTCTGGCTCAGCTCCTTCTTTACCACGACGGACCGGTACATCGACTGCATCACTGCCGCTGTTGCACCGATCCGTCAGTCGATCTCCCGTTCTATTCTACCCTCACTCGTGAACAGGACCCCAAGATACTTAAACTCCTCCACTTGAGGCAGGATCTCGTCTCTCCGATCCGTAGGGTGCTAACCACCCTTTTCCGGTCAAGAACCATGGCCTCAGATTTAGAGGTGCTGATTTTCATCCCCGCCATCTCGCATTCGGCTGCAAACTGCCCCAGCGCACGCTGGAGGTCCTGGTCTGAGGGTGCCAACAGGAGAACATTGTCTGCAAAAAGCAGAGATGAGATCCTGTGGATCCCAAACTGGACCCCCTCCAGACCCTGACTGCGCCTAGAAATCCTGTCCGTATAAATGATGAACAGGACCGGTGACAAAGGGCAGCCCTGTCGGAGGCCAACATGCACTGGAAATACGTCTGACCTACTGCCGGCAATGCGGACCAAACGCCTGCTCCGGTCGTATAGAGACCACACCGCCCGTAATAAGGGGCCATGTACTCCATACTCTTGGAGCACCCCCCACAGAGCACTGCGAGGGACCCGGTCGAATGCCTTCTCCAAGTCCACAAAGCACATGTGGGCTGGTTGGGCAAACTCCCAAGATCCCTCCAGTATTCTGCGGAGAGTATAGAGCTGGTCCAGTGTTCCACGGCCAGGACGGAACACTCACTGTTCCTCCTGGATCTGAGGTTCCACTATCAGCCGGATTCTCCTCTCCAGCACCCTGGCATAGACTTTCTTGGGGAGGCTGAGGAGTGTAATCCCTCTGTAATTGGAACACACCCTCCGGTCCCCCTTCTTAAACAGAGGGACCACCACCCCGGTCTGCCAGTCCAAGGGCACTGTCCCCGACTGCCATGCGATGTTGCAGAGGTGTGTTGGCCATTACAACCCTGCAACATCTAGAGACTTGAGATACCCGGGGCGGATCTCGTCCACTCTGGGCGCCTTGCCACCGTGTCGCTTCTTAACTACCACGGTGACTTCAGCTTTGGTGATGAGCGAGTCCACTTCCGGGTCTCTACCCCCTCTACCCCCTCTATGGAAGAAATGTCAGAGGAGTTGAGGAGATCCTCGAAGTATTCCTGCCACCGCCCGACCACATCCTCTGTTGAGGTCAGCAGTTCCCCGCCTCCACTGTAAACAGTGTTGGTCGGGCACTGCTTTCCCCTCCATAGGCACCGGACGGTTTGCCAGAACTTTTTCGAGGCCGACTGATAGTCCCTCTCCATAGCCTCTCCGAACTCCTCCCAGGCCCGTGTTTTTGCTTCCGTAACAGCCTGTGCTGCCGCATGCTTGGCCTGCCGGTACCTGTCAGCTGCCTCAGGAGACCCACAGGACAAATGAGCCTTGTAGGCCTCCTCCTTCAGCTTGACGGCCTCCATTACCTCCGATGTCCACCACCGGGTTCGGGGATTGCCGACACGACAGGCACCTGCAGCCTTACGGCCACAGCTTTGGGCTGCTGCTTCGACTATGGAGGTAGAAAACATGGTCCACTCGGACTCTATGGCCGCAGCCTCCCACGGATCTATTTAAAGTTCTCCCGCAGGTGGGTGTTCAAGGTGTCAATGACGGAGGGCTCCGCCAGACGTACCCAGCAGACCCTCACAATACGTTTGGGCCTGCCACGTCTGTCCGGCTTCCTCCCCCGCAGGCGGATCCAACTCACTACCAGGTGGTGATCAGTTGACAGCTCCGCCCCTCTCTTCACCCGAGTGTCCAGAACATGCGGTCGGAGGTCAGATGACACGATTACAAAATCGATCATTGACCTCTGGCGCGGGTGTCCTGGTGCCAAGTGAACAAATTAACACCCTTATGTTTGAACATGGTGTTTGTTATTGACAAACAGTGATTAGCACAGAAGTCCAACAACAAAACACCACTCGGGTTCAGATCAGGGAGGCCGTTCCTCCCTGTCTAGGCACTACTCTTAACGCCTGTGGGCGTTAAAGTCCCCCAGTAGTATGATGGAGTTCCCAGGTGGGGTACAATCAAGTACCCCGCTGAGCTCCTCCAAGAAGGCTGGGTACTCTGCACTGCTGTTTGGCCCATATGCCGATACAACAGTGAGAGACCTGTCCCCGGCCTGAAGGCGCAGGGACGCAACGGGGAAAACTCTAACACGTGAAGGCAGAGCTGAGGTGCTATTGATAAGCCCACTCCTGCTCGCTGCCTCTCCCCACGGGCAACTCCAGAGTGAAAGAGAGTCCATCCTCTCTCGAGAGGTTGGGATCCAGAGCCCAGGCTGTGGATAGGGGTGAGCCCGACTATTTCTAGTTGGTAACGCTCCGCCTCCCGCACCAATTCGAGCTCCTTCCCCCCAGTGTAGTGACATTCCATATTCCGAAAGCCAGCCGATCTGTCCGGGGTTTAGGTCGCCGGGGCTCCCCCCTTTGACCGCCATCCATAACACAATGCACCGGTCCCTTACGGCCCTTCCTGCAGGTGGTGGGTCCACGGGAGGGCCCATGTCGTCTCTTCGGGCTGTGCCGGCCAAGCCCGGCCAAGCGCTCGCTAGGGAGCCCCAACCCCGACAGGGTGGGGCCCCGGTGATGCCAGTCCGGGCGACGTGAACTTCTTTTGTTTTTCCTTCTTCATATGGAGTCCAGAGCTGCTCTTAGTCTGACCTGTCACTTGAGACCTTTTTGCCTTGGGAGACCCTACCGGGGGCCCCTACAGGGGCCCCTGACAACATAGCTTTCATGAACATTCGGGTACTCAAACCCTTCCACCACATTAAGGTGGCAGCTCAGGGAGGGGAATTATGTGCCGTTATGTATGTATTCACGCATGTATGTTTGCATGTTTGTGTGTGTGTGCGTGCGTAGTTGTGTGTATATACTGTATCTGTATGTATGTTTTTCTGCATGCTCTGAATTACTATTGCTTTTGTTAAAACAACAAGGAAAATAGATTTGATAAGTGGCAGGCTCTTAAGATTGAGAAAAACAACCATGTTCTTTTTTGTTTGATGGTGGAAAGGTTGAATCACTCAGGGCTCAGGTTGCCCAGAAGGACATGTTCATCGCAGAACTGCTTGACAGGATTGCAATCGTGGAGTGTGAGGTAATACAATTCTTCAATGTGTCCACTGGGAAACTGTGGTAATCTATATCTCTCTTCACTGACCTCATCTACGTTCTTTGAGATGGACTTGGATTGGGATTACAGTCGTTGTACTCTTTCTTCCCGTGCAATTTTGTGTTTGCATGTGAGTTTGAGTGTGACACTTTTATCAACTGGCTGTTTGGGTTGAGGGGATTTTCCTTTTTTCATTTCCTGTCCTGATCTAATGGTATTTGGCACCGGATTCATTGTCCCTTTAATGTGTATTGGTAGGTCTGAGCAAATCAAACCCAGTGATTTGATCTTTTTGCTTTTGTTCCAAAAATGAGATGAGATGAGATGAGATGAGATGATATGATGTACTTTAATAGATCCCAATGTGAGGACATTCACATTATGTGAGGCAATGACATTGTATCTGTCATTCAGCCAAACTCAACCTCTGCTTCTAACTGCATTGTAGTTACTGGAGCTATGATAATCAAAATCAAGAAAAGGATCATACATTCCTCCAGAAATTCTTCTAAAAATGTCCTCCTTTTGGAATTCGTCCGTCACAGCTTTTGTATAAGATAGTGGGCTTTAGAAATAAAAACAAGCTGTGCCACTCAGACATTTTAAGGCATCTCAGGAATTTCTATTCGTCACATTACTGCAACTCTCTGTGCTTTTGCATGAGAAGCCATTTCCAACCTTTGCATGTTGTCTGACCTGACAGTGCTGTTTCCTCTTTCCTTTTCCCAGAATAATGAATTAGAAGACAAGCTCAAGTATTTTATGTCCACACAGAATAGGCCACGGGATGTTGTGGAAACGAGGGAGATTGGAGTGGGCTGTGATCTGCTTCCCAGGTATTGTATGAATTGTTCTCATCGACTGATGGTATGTGGCAATTCTTGCAGATGTTAATTCATTGCTGTTTGACTGAAACTGCAGAATTCAGCCACCAAAACATGATGTCACATCACCAGAGGAACTTCAGTCATCAGTCTCACACTTCACTCCACCTGTCTACTTGACAACCACAACTCAAACAAGGACATTTCGATCCAACAATCCACCTCCAAGCAGACTGCAGAGTAGTTTGCTGAGGTACACACCTGTAGCATACACCCGCTTCCTGGATAGCAGCCCCGCCTACACAACAACAGCCATTGCACTATCTTCATCAGGGTCAGTCGATGCCGTCAGCATGACCAGCTCTGATGAGATGGATGAGGCAACAAACACAGAACCAAACTCGAATTCAGACCGCTCTCCTCCACTTCAAATGGCTTTTCCAGCAAGACCTCGAGCATCACAAATCTTTACACCTTTCATGAAACTCATGGAAATGACGGCAAGGATTAATATAAATGAATCTTAAAAATTCTCTGACTTGATATGGTATGTGAATTGCCTATTTTATGGTCACTTTTAAATTACCTGAAACTTCACAAAAACATATATGAAATTAAATGATCATCAATAACAAAAACAGCATTTACAAATAAATATTGAATGTAGAATGAAATTCAGTGAAATTTAGACTTAAATTTCTTACCCCATCTTACTGTTACTTGTACATACAGTATGTCAGTTTATGTTTTTTTTTGTTACGTTTTGGTGAATCCAAATTCCATTGATGGCACTAATTCTAGTCCATCATTTCAAAAAAGATGATCTCATTTTATGTTTCATGTAATATTACAAGACTGTATGACTCAGTGGTCAGAGATATACATTTTTCTTTGGCAAATAATCAGTGGCCAACTATGAATACAATGTGGCCCGATTTTATCCTCAGAGTAAAAAACGAGAGGTTGGAATCATTACATCTGCAACTGTGAGATTTGCATAAAATCTAAGGTATTCGTGTCAGTGCTATACGAAGGCAATTTTGTACATAAAAGTTGTACATGTACAAATGTATTGTGTTTACATTTTTTGTAGGTGACAAATATTGGCAAGAGACATGAGAACATATTCCGGTATGAAGACATGCAGGCTGATAGAGTTTATGCTTATTTAAAATCATTTTATATATATTTACAGTTATTTTATTTTTTTCAAATGCTTAAAAAAAATTCTGTGCTACAGTGCCTCTCTGTAAAACTTGCACACCATTACTTGGAATGTATGTGAATCATTATACTGTACATGGCGTTGAGGACTTGGAGTAAGTTCTTCTCTGCAAAATAGGGAGATGGGAAATAGGACTTCCTCAGCTGAGTCGCTGGCATAAACACTTTTCAACACTGTCAGAGCAGTGAGGAATAGGGAGCTGCTTTGCGTGGCTCCTTTCCATAGCAAAACATAACATTCGTCAAGTGTATACAGTCACAATTAAGAAGACATCCGCGAGTAACCGTCATTCTAATGGTAAATTAACACCATCATGTAAGTGCAAACTCTGTCCTTTCAGCACTTTCACTTTTGGGGTGTCTTAACCATGCGGTGTCTAATGGAAACAAATGAAAAAGTGTCCATGGAGACTCTCTATGGTGACTTGTCCATTAGTTATATTACTTAGGTACATTGTTAAGTTATCTCATACTTGGACTTTCATCGTCGAAAATATAGATGCAGCTTCCGAGAGATTAAAATCTGCATGTGCACTTTCCTCCCACTTTTGTCATTTGATGTTAGCGCTCGGCAACCAAGCAGGCTCAGCCATCCAAGCCTGGTCGGCAGCACACACATGCACACAAGTAGCTAGGGATAAATATGTGCAAATTGTTTTATTCAAGAGGAAAATCCTCAATTTGGCGATATAAGCGGGAACTCATTTTGTTAATGGTCTACTCTTTTTTTAAGAAATCCCTTTATTGTGATAATAAAGTTTATGTTCCATTGACCTTTGTATATGCTTTGTTAAACGTCTCTACTGGATTAAAACTAATTTATATTGCAAGGGAAATGTTCCAAACATAAGTTTGATAGAAATTTAATGATGCGCCCATCTTAAATGTATCAGTGTCAATGTTTGGATCAGTGAAACCGACCTTATACCGAAGTAGCATCAGATCGAAACCAACTGTTGCAGGATTGTTCACCGCCCTTTACCAGTAGACAGTTTAAGAGTTCCATCTTGCGCTAATCAACTAATCAAGAAACACATCAGAGATAGTGGTATTAGGTAAATACAGGGTTACGCATTGCTGCTGGTAATACTTATACTCTTCCATTTTGGTATTTAGCGGAAAAGAAGCTTGTATTGGGAGTACACACACACACACACACGCATGTTTACAAGTTTACAGTTTACAACTGTAACTCCAATTACAACTATGATGAAAAAAACAACAAATAATGACTAGATGTTTCTCTGTAAATCAGCAACCTAGCTATTATTGGCCATGCTAGGGGTCATCTGCTGGAGAGCTCTTTCTTGCTGCTGATGTGGCTCTGCTGGCGCTCAAGGGATCAACTGCCTCCCCCTCCCTCGTTTCTTTGTGCGACACACAGTAAGAGTGCACTATTGAGAGTTTTATAATGTTAATATATGTTGGTGGTATCGCTGTAATACTTTTTTATCCAAACAGAGCAGAAGAGGGTGATTGGATAAAAACAGGGAGGCGGGTGGGCTGTGACACGATTGTGTGAGGGGAACGGCTTGATGAATGTGGAGTGAACAGTAGAGCACTGATGACACCAGGCATGTACAAGTATCACGTACGGTAAATAATGGATACCATCATTGCAATTGATACAATAGTTAATATCGATTCTACAAAGTTTGCCATGGAGCAGATTGGAACTAGTGTGCAGGCCAGTCATGTCAAGGGGCCCCATGACAACGACTAGTAATGAATAAAATGCAACATCAAACTGTGAGTGCCCCTTTAATATCTGTGATGGTCAGTGCAGTAAGGTGTAATGACACAGCTGTCGGGATTTCCCTTGAGTTGCTGGCAGCACCAAGCCAGCCGGGTTCGTGATTCCTACAGCCAGCATTACAAAACCTCGCCTATCACCATGAAGAGTTTTCGATCAGGCAGACTCTTCTCATGAACAACTTAATCCAGCAAATAAATTTAGTAATTGAAATTTATAATAATGAGGTCATATTTTAAGTAAAGGACTGGCAATTACATATTTCAAAGGAGAAATATTGGCAGCCCTCTCCTCTCACCGTAAGAACTGTACAGTTCCCACTGCAGGAGCAACGCAAATAGGATCGTCCAGGACCCTTCACACCCAGCATATAGACCGTTTGAACGTCTGCCCTCAGGAGGCGTTTAGGGCAATTAAAACAAGGACAACCAGTCTTTTGAACAGCTTTTACCCGGCAGCCATAAGTCATCTCAATAGTATTAACCAACAGTAAACAGTGAAACACAAGATCATTCCAACCACAATAACAACACTCTGGTCAATCCTTCCCACTTAATCATCACTGCTACTATTTACTATTTATACTATACTGTATATACTGTCTACATATATTTATTCTGTAGATAGATTTTTCTTTATGTCTTACCTTTTTTCCTTTTTATACATTTTTGTGACTTTTGCACTGGAACTCGGCACCTTTATTTAATTGCACAATGCAAATTGCTGTGAGGACATTAAAAAGATTCGTGATTACTGATTCCTTATTTTGGGTTTGCAGCATTTTAGCTTTTCCATCTTATTTTCATTTTGTCTGTCTGCAATGATTTCATAACCACTGCAGGGGTCCCCATAGAGCGACCAACACACATTGCGTCAAGGCAGGCAACATAGGCAATTGCCTGGGGCCTTGAGCTGGCAGGGGGCCCCAAGAATGGTCATGAATAAAATGCAACGACAAATTGTGCCCCTTTTATTTCTGTGACAGTCAATACAGTAAAGTGATGGCAATAAAGGGATCTGCCTCAAAGGGGTCAGGATCCCCCTCAGGGGGCCCCTCTCACTAGTTTCTTGCAGCCAACCAAGTTCGTGATTCCTACAGGTGGCAAATTATAAAACTTCGTCGATCACCATGAAGCTGAGTTTTCTATCAGGCGGTCAGAAAAGTAGTGGTAGTGAATGAAATTGAGGGTGGAATTTTTAACTTCATCTCCTCACCAACAAGGCGCTCAGTAATCAGGCACCATCATATCTTAAAGAGGACTTAAATTTCACATTCACATTTTGAGTGTCTATTTGCATGTCTAACCTAGTTATATTTGTCACTGGTGTAACAAAGGCATATGTCATGTTGGCGCGTAATATCTCCCTCTTGAACTCTACCACCCCACTGTCATTGACAGTGGTCACTCTCAAACCACACTGTTCAGAACCCAATGCATTCACTTTGTTTATTGAATATAAACTCCATCCACATAATACTCTGGTCTGAGATTTTGACTCTTCTATCTGTATTATTCTCACACGGCGTTTGATTATAGTTTCCATCACTTTTTGTGGAAGAATGTATACTCTCATGACATCGCCTACTGTGCTTCAATTCAATTACCACCTCTCCCATCTCAGGATCTAAATTATCAGCTCGCTCAGGATCGCAAACAACCTCTCTCTCACGCTGTGTTTCAGAATCCTTCATTTTTACGCTTATTTTGTAAGTATAATGTGGATGCCATATGCGTGTCATCCTGTCTACTATGTCAAGTTGATGTGTCCCCTCCATTGTCACTTAGCACTGATCCGTTGCCCACTGGTTCATTTCCCTATTAGTTCTATTCATACCGCTAAGTAGCATTCCATTTTCTGTGATTGTTATTTCATGCCGTGGAGAGTTTTGGATTAGATACTCAGGAACATCAACTTGTGTTACTCATTTACACATAGTGTGTACTGTTTGTCTTAAACGCCTACTAATGTTTGGCATCTTATAGTGGTTGAACTTAGCATGCTCGCTGCACTGATGCGGGTTCTGATCTTTCATTGAATAAACTTTGCATTGCTGATGACGTAGTTGCATCATAGTCATCTAATTCACTCGCGTCCTATGCCATGGCACTGGAGTCGTTTGAATCTGGGCTCTCTGGAGTTGAGGCTTCCTTTGTGTCTCCTCCATCCTCAGTTTCTCCAGCCCTCGGGTGTCTAGCAATGTCCAAAGAATTCCCTTTAGTATCAACACATCCCACAGAGTCATTTTGCCTACCACAATTATTGTTCTTGCTCTGCACTTTAGTGGAATGGCTCATGTGAAATGGTGGAATGGCTCATGTGAATGAAGGCAGCACAACTGAATGGCTCAGTTGTGCTCCCTTCAACCTGAATTGCCGTGAGGGTAGCTCTTACAACTTGTATGGTCCCTCACAGCTTGGCTCATGCCTCTTCCTCCAGAAGATCTTGATGTACACCTCGTCACCTGGCACCACCAATCTTTCCTCCTTTGCCGGACTCGGCTCCCTGCTTTTTTTCCAGAAACAGATTGATCTATGGGTAGCAGTTAGTTGCTGCAAATAATCTTTCAGCTCGCCCTGCAATTGCTCAAGCGGTGGCCCTTTATAAGGTCCTCTCAATTGTGGTGCAGGCATGGGTCGACCCGTTAGCATCTCATGCGGAGTTAGATGTGTGCCTCTGTGAGTTTTCATGCAGTAACTCATATGTGCATGCGGTAAAGCATCCACCCAGTTAAGCTTTCAGAGTTCCATTTATTCGTGCAGCCATTCCTTGACTCATCTATGGGGGATGATAAACAGCTCCAAGACGTTGCTTCATTCTCAACTGTTGCATAATGCCTTTAGCTATTTTCTGCCCAAAGCTGAACCATCATCCGAATTTCTTCTGATGGTATGCTAAACCTTGGAATCAGTTTACTGACTAAGAATTTAACAACTGTTGCAGCCCCCAGGTCTTTTGACAGTGTTGCCTCAACCCACCTACTGAATCGGTCAATCACTACAAGCATGTATCTTTTACCTTGAACGGGTTTTATCATATCATTACAGAAGCCAGCACTACTCACTGCTCAATTTCAATGAGAGACCGAAGGACCGAGAGGTCACACCCTTTTGATCAAATACTCGGTGAGAGAATTTTCTGGAACGCTGAATTGTAACACACGTATGGACAATGGAGCATTCACGCATGTTTTAGTTTACACACAAGTGTCCACAAACACCAACACTCACTCAGTTTGACACAACTTTACGCATTCAGCCGCTCACTCTTACACTCTCACACGCTCACTCTCACACAATACCCACACAATATCCAATCTCTCTCTCTTGTCAAGTCGTTGGTTAGTAAAGTAGCGGCAGAAAATGGATGGATGGATGGATGGTTAGTAAAGTCAACTAGTAAAGTCAATTATCCAGGTCCAACACTCAGACAGTATCAATTTTGAACAAATTAAACTTTTGTACTTTAACTTTCAAAAATATCACTTAAGATTATCTTTTCAGGAGATTTTCCTCCTTCTTGCTCCCATAACCAACTGCGCAACACTTTCTGGATAACAGAGAAGCTGCCCCAGATTCCATCTTCACCTCATTTGACCCCTGACATACAGTATCTCCTGAGCCCAATCACATATCCAATATTAGATTTTTCCCAATCTTTATTTATAGATCTAACTTTGATTCCTTAAGAATCTTATGAAGCTACACTATAATGTACATACTGTATGTGAGTATGAAATAAGGTTTGCCCTACCTACAGACTCGAGTAACTTCTGGTAGAGGGTTTCTTGAATCAGAGTTTGGCGCTTTCTCAACCGCTATTTCGCAATTCAGTAGGGTCACACTCAACCCGTCTCCCTGTCTAGTGAATTCTCCTCACATATAACTTAATAGAGGGGCCTTTCAATCTGTGGTATTCAGCAATCAGATGTCACAGAGGCATGGCCTCGGATATCAGACCGAACATGAGTGAACAATCTCAAAGCTTGGCTGTATCCCTATTCACCCTTCCATCTCATAATTCCAGCCTCTGAGACATCACTCGATCACTCGCAGTACTGCTCTTTTCAAAACAACAAGTTCAGTCACCGTCTTCAAACACATCACATACAACAATTTTTAGATGTGATTAATAACTGCTGTTCCTGCCAATTTAAGCCCAATTTCAGCTTCCTCAGACTGACTAGACACAATTTTTAGCACATTTCCGAACTCCAGTCTAGGACTGACAAAACAAAGACAACACAATGTCCAGCACAGTGGACTCCAGTCTCAGACAACCCAATGGTCAGCACCTTGGACTCCAGTCTTAACAACACAACAGAATTGAAACGCAGTTTCAGCAGTCTCCTGTACACAGAATCAAGCCAGCTACATTTAGGTTCCTGTCACTTCTCCTCCCGGTTCTTCTATTTTTTTTTCGGCAGGGACTTAGATGATTAGATCCGCTGCACCCGAGCACTGAACACTGATCGTGCAATATTGATAGGACTTAAAACTCCTACCTGTTTTGCGAGTTCTACACGACCTTCTCCGATGATGGGACGTAGCGGATTCACCCTCGACCTTTTGCCATCCTTTTCGTGACGCCAATTATGTTGGAGGTTGATTGAAGAGACGAGACACCAGACTGCAGCCTTCGGAAGTTTTATTGACGTCAATACGTTCTTACAGCCGAATCATGAACGCACGCAAAACCTCTTGTCTCCGACATCCTTTATAGTCCCAGTTCCCAGATTATGTGTGTGTGCTGTGTCAGTCTGTGCGTGCGTGTACAGAATGTGTACGTGTCGCAACATCCATTAGTATGCCTCACCCTTTCTGTTATTCCCAGAAACACAGGAAGGGAACACTCCTATCTTAGAGATCTCTGCCTCCCCTGTTCCTCGCCCATGTCCCAAGTTAATGAGAAAAACAGGAAGCGAACACTACTATCTTTGAGACCTCTGCCTCTTCTGTTCCCTTCCCATGTCCCAAGTCGATGAGTCAGGTCAATCTGACCTAGAGGACAGGTCTGGGCGACCAGCCCTCCTAAGCGGCCTTTGTGCTGTTTGTGTCTGTATGAAGGCGTGCACAAATGTGTACATCTGTGTACGTCTTTGTGTCATTGTTTTCCACCACAGAAGCCACCTGCCCATTTGACATGCTCAATAACATTTACAGTGAGAAGTTGCTAGATTTGTACAGAAATTTAAGCATTGCTTTGCGTTTACTCCTGGCACTCCCTGTGTCAGTGGCTTCAGGTGAGAGGAGCTTTTCAGGTTTGCAGTGGATTAAAACTTTGTGTAGTCCACCAGGGGCCAAGACTGGCACTCACTTCAATTGAACATGATGTTTGCCAGTCTTATAACAAGGAGGACATTGTGGTTGCCTTTGCTGAAGCGAAGGTGCGCAAACTGCAATTTGAGTTAATTTGCACAGGATAGCCTGAAAGGTTAACCTTATTTGTGTGTGCCATTAATCCATCTTCTGCAATCTTCTTATCTGGGTCCGCGTTGCAGCGGCAGCAGTCTCAGAAGGGAAGCCCAGACTTCCCTCTCCCCAGACACCTCCTCAGCTCCTCTGGGAGGACCCCAAGGCGTTCCCAGGCCAGCTGGGTGACATAGTCCCTCCAGTGCGTCCTGCGTCTTCCCCGCGGCCTCTTCCCAGTTGGACATGCCCGGAATACCTCTTTAGGGAGGCGTCCGGCAGGCATCCGGTGTAGATGCCCGAACCACCTCAGCTGGCTCCTCTCGATGTGGAGGAGAAGCGGCTCTACTCTGAGCTCCTCCCGGGTGGCAGAACTCCTCACCCTAACTCGTCCCGCCACCCTACGGAGGAAACTCATTTCGGCCGCGAGATCGAGAGCTTAAATCGAGAGCTTTGCCTTGCGGCTCAGCTCCTTCTGTACCACGACGGACCGGTACATCGACCGCATCACTGCCGCTGCTGCGCCGATCCGTCGGTCGATCTCCCGCTCTATTCTACCCTCACTCGTGAACAGGACCCCAAGATACTTAAACTCGTCCACTCGAGGCAGGATCTCGTCTCTGATCCGGAGGGTGCTAACCACCCTTTTCCGGTCAAGAACCATGGCCTCCAATTTGGAGGTGCCGATTTTCATCCCTGCCATCTCGCACTCGGCTGCAAACCGCCCCAGCGCACGCTGGAAGTCCTGGTCTGAGGGTGCCAACAGGACAACATCGTCTGCAAAAAGCAGCGATGAGATCCTGTGGTCCCCAAACTGGACCCCCTCCGGACCCTGACTGCGCCTAGAAATCCTGTCCATATAAATAATGAACAGGACCGGTGACAAAGGGCAGCCCTGGCGGAGGCCAACATGCACTGGGAATACGTTTGACTTACTGCCGGCAATGCGGATC
>OMPJ01015411.1:0-43054 GCA_900312935.1 Carapus acus | reverse complement strand
CACACACACAGTTGCAGCCTAGTGATATTTTGGGCCAGGGGTGTGTGTCGCCCGCGGGTGTAACCTTGAGTAGGCGTGGAGGTCTCCAGGTCTCCCTATCAGCAGGCCTTGGACCTTGCTCCCGCTCCCTCTTCCTCTGACTGTCAGCGCGTGGCCACTCAGCGTCTCCGGCACGCCTTTGATCACATGCAGACACGCTCAGTGTCCACTGTCCTTCCTTCCTTTCTGTCCCTCGCTCACTCCTCGCCTCAGCTGTCGTGCCGCCAGGCCTCTGCCGCCGCCGCCGCCAGCGCTGCTTCAAGGTATCTGCTTTTCCTCTCTTGCACCCTCATCACGCTGTGCTTTGGATAACGTGGTCGGTCTAGCCGGTCCACTAAAGTTCTACCCAACATCTGCATGCCTGGGTACCAACCAATCGGCCTGTGTCAGGGAGAGCTCATACTGAAGAAGCGGAACTCTAAGGCAATGTGACAAAATCACCCCTGAACGTGTGTGTGAGAGTGAGAGATGGTGGTGGTGGCGGGGGGGTAATGACAAATCTTTCTTCAATTCTACTCATGATGGTGATGATAAATCAACACGTGAGCTGGTGAAATGCTGACTCTTGGTATTAACTGCATGAATGAGTGTGTGTATGCGCGTTATTGCGTAAGGGGGGATGGGGTTGAAGTGTGTGGTAGTATGGGTGGACTGCTGTGTGTGTTAGTTATTCTTCCTCATACAAATGGTTACTATCGTGAGTGTGGTGTTTTCAGGAACGCATCGTTTTTGCAACGCTGTCTCTCCCTCCCTCCGTTCCTCTCTCTCTCGCTCTCTATCTCTCCCCACCCCCTTACGTGTCTTACTCACACTGTCAATATACTCAACCTTAAAAGGCCATTTGCTCTGCTGCCTAATGGCTCTAGAATCCACCATACGGCCCTCAAATCCCACATAGTGCACAGCGTGTGTCGAGGGGGGGCTGATATTACTGCATTAGTGTTTGTTCTCACATTTGCACCTCTGATCATCTGGCAGACCCAAACTTAACTGTGGATTTGTGTTGCTAATAAGTAGCAGAGGAATACAGCGGTGAGTAAGTTGCTATGGTGACAGGGTAATTGATAAGGTGTTCTCCCCCACAGATGATAGCGGGCCATCAGAAATAGCCAAGGGGAAAGTTACGCTGGTCTCCAGTTGACACGGAAGGTGAAAACCTCCTCCGAGTGGACCCGAATCTCACGCACAGAGACGCTCGCCGCCGCGTCACATCGACCATCAAGACGCGATGGCGTCCTACGTCGCCGCATCCACGCAGGAGGACGCTAACGGCAGCGCCTCCTCCGTTAAGTCGGAGGGCTCGGACGAATCGATGAAGCTGAAGAAGGAGGTCTCGCTCCTGAACGGCGTCTGTCTGATTGTGGGGAACATGATCGGCTCGGGGATCTTCGTCTCCCCGAAGGGCGTGCTCATACACAGCGCCTCCTACGGGCTGTCGCTGGTGGTGTGGACCATCGGAGGGATCTTCTCTGTGTTTGGGGCGCTGTGCTACGCCGAGCTGGGGACCACCATCACCAAGTCGGGGGCCTCCTACGCCTACATCTTGGAGGCCTTCGGCGGATTCCTGGCCTTCATCCGGCTGTGGACGTCGCTGCTGATCATCGAGCCCACCAGCCAGGCCGTCATCGCCATCACCTTCTCCAACTACATGGTGCAGCCCATCTTCCCCACCTGTATCGCCCCCTACCTGGCCAACCGCCTACTGGCTGCCGCCTGCATATGTAAGTACACTTCTGATGTATATCTGCATTTTTGCGATCCAGACCGAAGCAGAAACAGGTAGAGGCCTGTCTGTGGTACATGTGTGTGTGTTTGCGTGTGTGTGAGCTTCTCTTGTCATGAGCTCAGACCACATCAGCTGACTCACGAAGCCAGTAAGCAAAAGAGAGAACTGAGAATGGGTGACGCCGCCAGTGCCATCAGCAACTCAGGAACAAAGGGGAACACAGCAAGTCTGACTTCATCTGAGCCCCGCGATGAGCTGAATTCCCACAATTGCGCAGTTCCGAGAAACACCACACGTGCCCCCCCGAGTCAGCGTCTGAGTGGAGACTCTTCAGAAACTGAGCCGTAACCTGAGAGTAGTCTCACAGGCTGGATCGCTTTGGCAACTGGAACGCGGTGGCACAAGCTAAAAGAGCAGCACTGACGCTTTACAGAATTAATCAGACCACAACATGCCTACAAAAGAGTTCGCCGCTGCCACCCAGGCAAAGATGCCGAAAATACCAGCACTCCGGCAACCAAATACGGGAACCAGTTGGCCAAAGTTTGGAGAGCCTGTTCAAAGAGCCACTGACAAGACCACACAGCCGTAATTATTCCTGGTGTGTGGACCCTGCCCGCCCCAGCCCACCTGAGGCACACGCATGTTCCTCCCGTGTGTGTGGAGGAACCGCGTGTGCCTGGCTCAGATAAGTGCAGCCACAAGGAGCACTGCATTTGCTGATAGTGCTGAGGTAAAGTCCTTGTGGTGGTGAGACTCTGACCCCAGGAGCAAACAAGTGAACTGCTCAGTGTTTGGCTAAAACGTGCTACGGGATGGCGGAGTCATAGTCCGTCCACGTCGTACGCCGTCGTTTCTACAGGTGCGGGTGACGTTGCGAAAAAGTCCGTCTCAAAATCCAAGCATTGGGTACTTAATCAGCAACCTTTGACCTCCAAACAGGCCGTACTATGTGGCGACCTCATCAATCATCAGCCGGCAGCCAAGATTTTTGACGCACAAACATGCGATTCCTGCAGAGACAGGCGAACCGGACACATCTCCATTTCACTTCACATCTGGGCCATGTTTGACCCTTGACCCCGCCCCCCGACTCACGCTCCCGATCTCACAACCTCAAACCCTTCCCCTCTGCATTTCACTCGTCATCTGTTAGTGGCTGGGCCGTCGCTCTCCCGCCCCTCGACCATACTGTGTTTGAACGACGGGGAGTCTGGGGGTGTGTGTGTGTTATTATCCTCTGAGTGTCTCTGTTGTGGAAAGATGATCGTGTTTTGATTCCACATGGGAGCCTCACCTCGCACAGGGCCGGGAGTCGACGTGGAGGAGATGTAATCCTGTTTTGGTCTCTCGTAGCAGCAGCTGGGTGATGTGGAGGTTACAGCCTGGCGATAGCAGGAGTCAGTGAGCTGGAGCTGAGACGAACTTGTTGATTAAAAACACGCAGGCTCAGCTTGTTTGTGGGCCAGTTTGTTAAAGCAAGGGGCCTTCAGGTAGAGGTTTTTTTGCTGAAAACAAGCTACACGTGTAGGTTGTGTGCGAGTGGCTGATAAGACGCCACGGGGAGATAAGTCACGGCAGGAGACCACTTGACTCCAAAGAAACCAGAGGCAGTGGGAGCCGCTGAAAACGAGACATGAAGGCAGGAACAAGCGTGTTTTCTGCTTGCTTCACTCACTACCTGTGTCCTTGTGCGCGTATATATGTGTGTGTGTGTGTGTGTGTGTGTGTGTGTGTGCTTGTATGTGCTGCACTCAGCTGTTTCCTCATCTGAAAAACAACAGACTAGTCTGCTTAAGTCAGCAGCACCATTTCCTTAAATCAAGCACACAGTCCGTCCCCGCAGACCCTCAAACCCACCGACACTTACTCTGCATAGCGCGTGTGTGAAAAAGAGCAAAATAAGACGCTGCTATCCTCTGATCCTTCAGGCCTACTGACCTTTGTGAACTGTGCCTATGTGAAGTGGGGCACCAGGGTCCAGGACTTCTTCACCTACGCCAAGGTCATCGCGCTCATCGCTGTCATCATCACTGGCCTGGTGAAGATTGGACAAGGTACCCAGGCTGCTGCCAACAGAAGCTAACTGGCATCTTTCTCTTCAAATCGTTGATCGTTATTTTTCCTAATCCCGCCTCCAGGTCACACTCAGAACTTCGAGGGCCTGTTCTACGGGTCATCCCAGGACCCGGGTGCCATCGCCTTGGCCCTGTACTCTGCCTTGTTTTCCTACTCGGGGTGGGACACCCTCAACTTTGTCACGGAGGAAATCAAGAACCCAGAGAGGTGAGCAGAGCTCAGCCGCTCCTCTCCGCACCAAACACACACGGCGGCTGGAGTCTGTTTAATGATTAATGCCCACAGTCAGGCCTTGTCAACACGTTTGATGCATCGCCGGCTTCCCGATCAATTAACCGATTGAGAGGTGCAGACCACTGACACGACAGAGCAAATGTCACCACGTAGCTGATAATGGCGAGAGGCTGTTTTTCTGTGAGCAGCTACTCTCCTTCACGCCTTGACCGACGCAGTCAAATTGCAATCAAACCACAGCGAGACGAGACACGTGACAGATCCTCTCGCAGAGTTCCCAGGGAGATTAGCTGACAAACACCCCCACCTTATACTGGATACACACCCAAACCTCACCCACAGGGTCAGCTCCTGATCCCACTGACCCCTGGATCTCTCTCACTCTCTCTCTCTCTCACGCAAGCCTCACCTTTCTATTGACCCAACTGTGCCGTCTCTTTCCACCCCCTGCTGTTTGTTGATCTGAACTACAGGAACCTCCCACTGGCCATTGCCATCTCTATGCCTATAGTGACAGTGATCTACATCCTCACCAATGTGGCCTACTACACCATCCTCCCCATCAACGCCATCTTGGACAGCGACGCCGTAGCTGTGGTAAGCGCCGCCGCCGTGGCTTCAAGCCTTGCAAACTCAGAACGCTGCCCTACAGCTCTGACCGACCGCTCCTCCATCCTCTCCTCCGCAGACGTTTGCAGATCAGGTATTTGGTGTGTTCAACTGGACCATCCCTCTGGCCGTGGCCCTGTCCTGCTTTGGGGGACTCAACGCCTCCATCCTGGCTGCCTCCAGGTGGGTAACGTTGGCATCTCAGAGTAAGGCCACAACTATGCTCCCCGCCAGCCATAGTGTGTTTCAATGAGTCTTAATCTATCCCACAGGCTTTTCTTCGTGGGCTCCAGAGAAGGTCACCTGCCTGACTACCTGTGCATGATTCACGTCACTCGCTACACACCCATCCCAGCTCTGCTCTTCAATGTCAGTCAAGTTTCTTTCTATTCCACTATCAAAGTTCAAAGTTCCAGAACCGCCCGCCGGTTTGTTTTTTCTTTGGACTCACTTCATCTCCATCTCTTCTATAGGGCATCATGGCTCTGATATACTTGTGTGTTGAAGACGTCTTCAGACTGATCAACTACTACAGCTTCAGCTACTGGTTCTTTGTGGGTTTGTCCATTCTGGGACAACTGTACCTGCGATGGAAGCAGCCCGACAGAAGACGACCGCTGAAGGTAAAGCCGTGAAATCTACCAAAACCCCACCGTGATTTGTCCAATTCATCGCTTACGAGATAATAACCTTCTCTGTCTCTCTCTCTCTGTTACAGCTCAGCCTCTTCTTCCCCATCATCTTCTGCCTGCTCACAATCTTCCTGGTGGTTGTACCGCTATATAGCGACACCATCAACTCCCTGATTGGCATTGGCATCGCCCTGTCAGGGGTGCCCGTGTACTTTCTGTGCTGCTACACGCCAGCGAGCAAGCGACCTATGTGGCTCCGCAAGTTTATTGGTAAGAGTGTGCGCCATGAATAGTGAACTGAATTGTGAAGTTTTCTCATGTAATATTTCTTAATTGACAGTATTATACTGTAGAGACCCCAGCGCAGTCGATCCCACACTCCCAAATGCAGACTCCATCCTCACTAACCTTTTTCCCTCTGGACTCTTTCAGCTAAATCTGGCATCCTCATTCAGAAGGTTTGCTACTCTGTGCTGACAGAGATGGACGTGGACAAAATGGAGTAGACGTTTTTCATACAAATGTGCAACCAGGGAAGAATAAATGAACCAACGACGAGCTGCGACCCAAATTCACCAGGGCCGAACAGAGACGCAGCATGAACAATACCAGATTGAGCTCGACCAAAACTGGTCACTGGAGTTAACAAGATGTTGATGGAAGTTTAATGATGGTCATTTTGTCTGGTGTGATCAGCAGGACTTATTTAACAGGAGGTTGTGTGAATTGGCACACACCTGAGACACCAGTGGATATGATACTTTTTGGAATTTATCACTACATGAAAATAATTTTAGCTGGTCAATGAAAAGAAGAGTGAAAAGGAAAGCACTCCAGGGACCAAGAAAGGAGGAAATGCTGGACAAACAACTCTCTCCACCTTCACTGGATTGGACGGGAGAGTTATGGATGTTTGTCGAGCTGCATTTGTACCTGCTGCCTAAAGATCTGTTGAATTAAAAGGGCTATTTTTACACAAATCAATTCATGTTTACCTCACTTTGTTTCAACTGTGGGCTGGAATATGTAAGCCGAGCTACAAAGATATTACATATTTATAATAAAATGACGTACGGGCAAGTGTAATACTTTTTGTTGTTTTTTTTGTGCACCACTCATAGTATGATACATATCAAAATGGCACTTGAGAAGTTTGGTTTTAATTTAATTACAATATTTCGTACATGATCGTTCCCTCCATTAATAAATATTTACACACTGTTCACACTCCCAAGCCTTCAGCACCCCTCTAACCGATTGTGTCCTTCCATGGTCTTGCCTTACGGGTTCCTGCCTTGTCTGATGCTGTGGAGATGGGTGGGGCAGTCTGCTGGAGGGGATTGTGGGTAAATGTCTGCCTCAGTGGACCTGCAGACAGAGAGAGGGGAGTCAAGTGATGAAGTGAGGGACTACTCCTGAAACTGTTTATGAATGTTTTTGGATAACTGCCACTGGTACATTTCACTGATATTAATGCTCAGCAGGAACAGGGTCAGGTGTATTTTCACAAATTCTACAATCTTAATAAAGACCAATACTAATCATAATTTATGCGTATGCTAGGTCCAGCTGATTACCTGTATACATTTATGTATCTATTCATAATTACTTGAAATAAAGTCATCTCTTAAATCCTTCCAAACAAAAATATCCTGAGGTATGAAATAACACTGAATCTGATTTGTCTGTGAAGTATTTTCCCAATCTTCATACAAGAGCTTTGGCAGACCAAATATCTGAAGCTGTTCTCAAAAGCTTCAGTCCACACACAAGTGTCGGGGCTGACCTTTGGCAGCATAGTCCAGGTGATTTTTTATTCTTCTGTCCCTCTCTTGTAGCTGTTGCGCCACCTGAGCATTTTTCCAGCCTGGAAAAAGAGCCAGAAATAAGTCAGAAGACAGAAATGGAAGAAAATCCAGGCGGAAATATTTTACAGATCTAATGTTGACAACACCTACCTTTTTTCAGGCTTTTTATAAATCCCTCATTTGCGGGCAGGGCATTAGATGGGTGCTTGATCCGCTCAGGAATGTTTAGTTTCTTTCTGATAAAGGGGTGCCTGAGAAGCACAACTTGACCCAAGGAGAAGCAATTAGAGGTCAGCCAGTAGGTGAACACCGCCTGGGAACAGGTGGAGGGAGGGGAAATGTTCATCCTGAGATTTGTTGGGGGTTACTCATGTTGCCAAATGAGACAGACAGGAATTATGTCAAAGACGAGTGTGAGACATGCTGACCGTGGGGAAGTTGATCGTAAGAGGAAGGATGACAAAGGGCATGATCCTCAACACCGTCTTCATGGTGCGAAATTGGGGGTTATCGATACCGGATTCCGCTCCAAGCTGCAAGCACAGTCCTGGGGGTCAATTAAACTTAAAGGCATTGATAGAGTTTGTGATAAATGACAAGCTGTCTGACCTCCAGGATGAAGAACATGGTTCCTGTGACAACCACAGGAAGGATGTAGTAGGGATCTGCAGCCGTCAGGTCGGTGAACCAGAGCACGCCCCCTGTTTGGAGGCTGGGCACTGGCAGGTAGGACATTTTCCTCAGGGCGATGAAGAAGGAGACGAAAACTGGTGTCTGGTATGAAGAGACACATAATGTTTGTAAGAAAATCAAATCCTGAGCTTAGCAGATGTACAACAGTTAAACATAATTGTGGTTTCATACAAAAAGAACTTATTCAGATCCAAGTCGAATATCATTGTCCCAAATATTGTTGAACTAGTGTGACAATAAACAATGATCACGTTCAACAAAACCGGCAGACCTGAATACGCACTGATTGCAACAGCTTGGTTGGGGTGGCCCTCTAGCGGTGAATCACTAGAACTGCTGCCAATTCTTTGTCAACAAAACGGGTTCTCTGGCGATACTGCCACAAGACGTTATGAGAATCCGACATTGTTTGTACTTAGTGAGGACAGAGTACATCTCCTAGACTGACCTGCACAAGAGGGATCAGGAGGCCACGAAGAGGATTTACATCTTTCTTCTTCTGGAACAGACTAAGTTCGGAGTATGCCTTGGAAACTACAACAAACACAACCAGTTAAGGCATCCCACCAACACCTTTGAGATCCACAGTAGAGTAGACAAGATTAAAACACTGGGGGAGGACTAGGTGGGGACACCAAGACAATCACCAACCCACATTCAAATTTGTTGCCGGAATTCTTGGCCTCGTTCATCCTCTCGGTGAGTACGGTCATCTCAGGCAGCACGTTGTTCAGCTTGGCTGCCTCCCTCTGTCCCTTCACGATGACAGGAAAAATCAGACAGCGGGCCATGACCGTTCCTACATGAAAAAAAGCATGGCAAGCCATAAAAACAATGAAGTCATATTGTGCGTTCGTGTTCTCTAGTTTCTGCTCACCTATCACGATGGCCCCCCACCAGGGCAAACCTAGATCCACGTGCATGAACTCCAGCATATTCTGGATCAGACCCACTGGTGTGGATGCACCCAGACCCAGTTCAGCCAGACTGGGCTCTGCTGCAGCAGCCACCAGATCTGCAGTGGGCGGAGCTTGTGCCACAAGCTCAATTATTGGCTGTACCGTGCCGGGGGCAGGATCGGCACATGTAAGAAGGTCTGGAAGCTGTTTAGCACTGACAGGTTCTGATACCACCAACGGAACAGCTTCTGCTGGGATCTTGGAGTACGAGGAGAAAATGTCATCGGAAAGATGTGGGAAGATGCCTGTGTGATGGACATTTATTGACAGAAGCTTTGACTGGTACCTGCTGAATGACATTGGGGATGGGGTCCGGAGGCACTGTGATGCTAGGCTCCTTTAGAACTGGAAGGGTATCAGAAATTTCTGCCAATAATGTTTCTCTGCTTCCAGCTTCTGGTGGGACCTGGAAACACAATTTAAATAAATGACGCACTAATCATTCAATTAATTCAACGTTTCCTCACATTCTTCTTAAAGATGACCACCAGCCGGCATTGATGATGAATCACATTTCGTAGAACTGAATGTGCGTGTGCTCACCTGTGAGCTGTTGTGTCTGACGTCCACAGCTCTGACCCACACACATACTCGTTGTTGTCCGCGGCCGATACAGGCTACCCTGCCGCTGCTGCTGCTCAGTACCGTATGTAGGAAGGACCGCTGGAGCAGTGACTGATAATAAAGCATACAAGTACTGTTAGATATGTCAACGCATTGCACAACAGTGCGTCTGTCTTATACACCTTGCCAGACAACTCGTGTGCTACTGTCAAAGTCATTCGAGGCATGCGGGGATGCTAACCGGCTAGCCAACGAGAAGGGCTAATTGCAGACTTTTCGCCACAGTAATGAAAGCAAAAAACATGCAGAGCTAAAGATGACCTACGTTGGTTGGTGTGTCGGCAACTAAGCTGCTGTTTCGTCCCCTCTTTACAGGTAGTGTGAGAAAACATCTTGCCAAGCTGCCCGGGAACACACGGGTCCTGATGGCAGCCATGTTGTATTGAACTACATACTGCTACGGAAAGCGACAAAGGACAAATCTGATCCGGACAGTTTGACAAGTTTGTTGTGGATCATTGTGTATTTCACTAGTCGGTATTAGGGTGACTTGCATGCCAGTAAAGAGCAGTTGGGGAACATCTAAGTGACAACATGTTTTTTTAGTTCTTGTGACTATTGAATGTGTGTCGTCATGTATTACAGTGTTTTTGCTCTGAAATTATCCCCAAGAACATGAAAATGATTTATTAACAGGATGCACAGATTAAGTACCAGCAGTAGATGTGGGACAGTGTGGAGGGGTGAGCGATCCCCCTAGACTGTGGTCAGAGGTCCCGTCCTCCAGAGACTCCCATGACCATTTAGATGACAGACTTGTTCTGAATTCCATAAAAAGAAAGCAGGGTGTCCTCTCCGTCCAGCATTTTGTTTGTGATGATCAGTCGCAGAGAGTCAGCAGCGCCAACCCCAACAACACACACACACAAGCACATAGTCATCCAATTGTTTCTTGGGGGTCATCCCTTTGTGCACTTCAAGAAAAGAGTTATGGAAAGTCACCAGAGGTCACGGAAGCTTGAAACACTCATACTGTCACAGTTGAAGCAGCCAAACGTTTTGTGTGTTTGGTTATCCTGCTGATGATACTGCTGATATTGATGATACTGCTTCATCGAACATCTTCTCAAGGTTGTGGCGGCACAAGGAGATAATTAATGTGGCGGCCTGGGCGGATGTGAAAGCCCAGAAACAGGTCATTGAAACAGGGGTCATAACAGAAACACACTCTCTCCCAAACACTGGCAACGTGATGGTTATTGTCACTGTTGTTATACTTCATGGCACGTTAGGAATCTGGCCTCTGCAGCTTCTAGCGTGCCTCTGTGTTTTGGTATAGGCCAGAAAAACCAGTTGGTGACAACACAGCTGGGTCTACCTAGCAGCGTTTGGTTGGACACATGGAATACACAGCTGAGGCAAACAAGTTTCATATCCACTTTTAGAGAATGTTGCAATGCTTACAAACAAGATGATGAGAGTTTAGTCACAAAAGCATACAACACACATCTCAATAACTCAAAATTACTTTTTCATTCTGGAAATAGTCCGTGATCTTCCTGCATTTGTGTTAGAAGGTGTTTCTTGGCCAGCTGATTGCTTCCTAATCTACGTTGCTGGATAGTTTTGGTACTTTCCTCATCGCAGCATTGCCTAATCAGACATATGTTCTCGAAATAATGTATTAATTCTGGCATTTGACCATTAATTTGAGTATGCTAACTCTGTCAAGGCGCATTTCTACATATTTTCCTCTCTCCTCTGTTTTTATTGAGGAGAGGCAAATCATTTATTTTGGGATCATCCAAATATAGTCCGATCTTGGTGACTGAGCCGAGATATTCCTCTAGGTCACCTGACTTCATGTGCGAGAGAGAGAAAGTGAAACTAAATGCGTTTCCTGTCACAACACACACACACACACATACACAGAGAGAGAGGGGGGGGGCAGAGGGACAGAGAGAGGGAGAGAGAGAGAGATGCTGGTGAGGAGGAGGTGAAAAATAGAGAAACAGCGTGTGCGTGTGCGTTAAGTGTCTCTCTGTGTGTGGAGAGGGTATCGAGAGTGATTAACATGTCTACACCGAATGAGGAAGAGAGAGAATACGACCCCGACGACTCCACGCTGACGTTTGTCGACGACCCGGATGATTTGGACCCCATGCGTGAGTCTCTTTCAGATATTCGATGGTTACCTGTTGCTGTTTGCTTGAATCAAGAGACAACACAACCTCACACACGCACACACGTATCCCGCTGTGGAGTGCGTCTTTCTCCGTCGACGGAGGACATTACATTTCTAAACAAACCGGTGACAAACTAAGGCACCCACAACTGCGTGTCTGTGTGTGTCCTCCTCAGCCCCCGATGAGGGAGACCTGAGTCTCCGAGCAGTGATGTCCTGCGGCCACGTCGTCACTGCGGAGAGTCTCGCAGAGTGGTGCCGCAGCCAGCTGAACCAGGTGGGAACCTTGCCATCACGCCCTTAACGCCGAAAAAAAGGCGTCCCGAGGAGTCGAAAAATATGATACAGGTACTTTTTTGGGGTTCCGTCTTACTCGTATCTCGCATCTCACCCGTTTTTTCAGGGTCAGTACAGATTTAGGTGCCCGGCTCTGATAGAGGACACCTTCCACAGGTGTGATGAAGAGTGGTCCTACCGGGAGGTGCGCAGGCTGGCGGCGCTCACCGCAGAGGAGATGGAGCACTTCGAGGAGAAGATCGCCCGCCTGGCGGCGGCGGAGTACTGCGAGTGTAAAGCAGTGAGTGTGTTGCTTCTGATTCGGGGGAGGAAGAGGGAAGTTGGTCTAGTATTTGTGCTATGGGGCGAAACAAAGAGCTTTCAGACACCTTCATGGAAAGACAGAGTTCACCCAGAGGTAAAAGAAGGTATTGCAGATAATGGGCGTTAAGAATTCCTCATGAGATCTTCACGACCACTTTGGTAATGCTGGGCATGGAAGATGTGGCTGCCCGATTCTTTTCCTTAACTTACCTGTACGTACAGCTCTTAAAAGGGACTGTGTTCTCTGCTAACATCTCCACAGTGCCCAGGGTGCCAAACCTATGTGGAGAGAGAGGACCTCACCAACCTCTGCGTCCTCTGCCCAGTCTGCACCTCACACAAGGAGAAAACCTTTCAGTTCTGCTGGCAGTGCCTGAGGGAGTGGAGAGGAAATGGGCCGCGTTCGGACCGCTGTGACAACGATGGCTGCTGCAACCACAACCTCCAAATTCTCCGGACCTGCAAGACCACGATGCTTCTCGAAGTTAGGGACGTGACAAAATGTCCGTCCATCCGGGCCTGTCCAACGTGTGGACACATGGTGGAGCACGACAAGACGGGCTGCAAGAACATCATCTGCCCACGCTGTCAGATTGAGTTCTGCTTTGTGTGTCTCAAGCTCACTGAAGAGTGCTTGAGGACCAGCACCCACTTCATCATGTGCAGTGATGGAGTGGCTCCTAGACAGACGTCCATCCCTGTGTGGCACAGAGCCTGACACTCACACACAAACACACACACACACATACACACACACACACTCCTGGTGCCCTCATACTGCCAACCTGACATGTGAAACTTAATATGTTGTCAAATATGTGTGTGTTATTGGTTATCATGGGCAAAGTGTCAATTAAGTTAAAGTTATAAAATCTGTTACAATATCAGGGTTTCACCCCAGCAGGTGCAACTATCACAAACAAAGCGTTTCAACCTGTAGCCACAAAGAATGATGCCGAAGCCAAAACATTTAAATCATCTTAGGTGGCTTTTACCAAGTTTCATATGAAAGAAACTTTTTGAAAATAAATGAAAGCCCATCTACTTTTGCTCTTTCCTGTCTTGGATGTTTGAGTATAATTTTTCAGAGTACTATTGACAAACCAAATTTACTCTTGTCGTGGTATGAAGGGCTCAGCAAGGGACTCCTAGTGTGGGGTTCCCACTACCTAGCAGAGGTCCTCAGTTGTGGGGCACAATGTCCAAATAGCACAGACAACAGTTATCTGAAAATAAGACCCTTCTCGGGTCAGTGAGTCTGCTGCTGCTCTGCTGTCATGGATCCTCTGAGGACCCACTAGGCCAGGCTGTCGCAGTAGGATCTCGATGGCAGCCATGTTGTGATGAGATTACAAAGAGTATCATTACCATTAAAAGAAACCAAGACAAAGCCAGGAATGTCATATTAATGTCATTTATTCTTACAGATACAGCATTGTGAGTATGGCACTGTCAAACATGACAAGGGAAAAAGGGAGAATCACCGGGATGTGCGTAGGGAATTCATTTATCTCGCCAAAAATTAACAATTAGAACAGAATAGGAAAGATACAGTTTAGAAAACAGAAAACTCAGGTTTGATAAAAAGGGGTTAGGTGTAGCACATCAGGGTGGGGACAGCAATAACCGGAGAGACAATCCAGGGAAGTGGTAAAAACCACAAAATTAAACAGGAGATGACATTGATTGTGACAGTTCACACGATATGGGCTATCCCAGTGAGATGCTGATCCATTTGTTTCCTTTTCATTCACACTCATTTCATTCACGAATTATTTCTCGCCATCAGGACAAAAACCTTTCAATTTCTTTTTGTCCTTTGTCTGTTGAATTTCCTCCGAATCTCAGTCCATTTCCTTTTCCCCCATTTCCTCTCTTTTGAACGCAGAAAACGGAAACAGCCTGGTGATGCACGCGCCCTTGCTGCGCCAGCTCTGCACTGACCGGTCTCACTCTTTTCTTTTCCATCTCCTTTGAGATCGTTTTGCTCAGGTGAAGGAGGATCAAGCGTCATACTTGTGACCTTTGCTGTCAGATAACTCTCTTCCTTATCGTGATCATCTCCACAATTCTCCCTTTTCTTGTCGTTTTTTGAGGTGTACTTCGTGCCGTCTATTTCTCTCACACTCTCCAGGATACTTAGTGTAACCCCATCCTTTATCTGCTCCTCAGTTATCTTAAACAAGAGTTTCCGTGGTTGGTCTTGGCCAGACCTCTGACCTCCTCTCTCTCCCTCTCGTCCACAAGTTGCACCTTGCTGACCATCCTCCCCTATTTTGCTGCCACCTTGTGTGTTGGTGCTCTCTGATCTCTGTCTCTCTCTTTTTTTTGCCACTGCTGGCGGTTCTTCCTTAGCTTCATTTGGCCTCTTTCTGTCTTTCCTTTGTTTGTCTTCCCCCTCTTCTCTGTTTTTATCTCTGGTGTGTTGCTGTGATGTCCTCTCCTTTCTTCCACATTTATCACCCTCACCATGTTCACTTTCTCTCTTCCTCTGATCTTCATGTGTTGTCCATGTTATTGGTACATTGTCACCTTCTGTTCTCCTTGTCTGTCTCTCTAACATCTCCTTCTCCTGGCCACCTTCTCTGTTCACTCTTACCCCTTCAGTGTGGCCGTGTCCACACTTTGAGTTCCCCTTCTCCTGGGGATCCGTCCCCCCTGTCCTCACTTGTCTTTGTCTTCCATCGTGTCCTGCTGAAATGTCGTCTTTGTCAAGATGAGTTTCCTGTTGCTGCTCTTCACTTCTAGGTCTGTCATTTCTCTGAGGAACCTTCACGCTTCTATGTCTATCCTGTCTTCTCTCCTGTTCTCGACGCTCTGGGTCCCGGTCCTTTGTCCAATTTCTGTCCAATGTCTCTCCCTTGTCTCTGACATCATGCAGCATCCCCCCTCTTTCCTGTCTGATCTCTCTTTGTTCATTCTCTCTACCCCCATGATCTGCAAACCCTGTCCTTGACTTTTGCATATCCAGTGTTCCCTGTTTCTTCACCTCCACCATGATAACCTCTGCAGTGTGACCATCTCCCCTCTCTAACGTCCCTCTTGCCTGGGAATGTTGCCTTTTTATGTTGTCTTGTCTCTGTCCTCCATGGTTTCCTGTGTGGTTGTTGTCTGGTCCCCTCTCCTGCTCCTCCAATCTGGGTCTTGTCTTTGTGGGAAGTTCCTGCCCTGTCTCATATTCACCCTCCACTCTCTCTTGAATTCTACTGTTTGATTGGTAGTCCGGTGCCCTATTTCTGTCCTCCGTCTCTCCATCATCTCTGGTATCATCCACCAACACCCTCTCCTGTCTTTGCTCGCTGACATCGTCACCTCTTTCACTCGCTCCTCTCCGGTGAGCGACGATCTGGTCTGTCCATGTCTTCGGTGTATCCATGGTCTTTCCTGCCTTTTCTTCCATCATTTCCCTCCTCCCATTTTCGTCTTCAATTTCCATGGAAATGTCCTCCTCCTGAGAGTCTGCCCCTTCTAGCTTCCCATCCTCGTAGCTGTCTGTCCGGTGTCCTGCTACACTGTGGCCCCCGTTTGGATGGACTTCCTCTTCCTGCTCCCCAGGTCTTGATTTTGCCTCTGTCTGAAGGACTTGCACTTTTCCAAATGCATCCTGTGCTGTCTTTTGTCTTACCTCCTGGACCTCCAGTACCTTCGTCTGGTCCTCAATATCTCTCTGCGTGGCTGGGATGTTGATCTTCACATCATCTTCACACAGTTTTTTCTCCTTCCCCCCATCTTCTTTTGCTTCATTCATTCTTGCCTCCTTTACCTGAGTGTCCGGCAGGAGATCTTGTTGCCGGGCAAAATCTCTCTTGTACAGGGTTTGCTGTCCAACCTCAGGTAGTCCTTCTGTTTCTTGGGGATTGCCTTCATTATAAACATCCACTTCTGCTGTCGCCATGCTGCCTTGTATCTTCTCATGATCATCATTTGTGCAAGGTTGCGTAGAAACTGCAGGAGTGAGGGACAGAACAAAAAGTAAATTTAAAGCGAAGTACAAATATGATTATTTGTGATGTTCATGTATTGAGAATCTATGTGGACTGAAGCTGCTAGTGTACCTTTGCGGTAAAACAGAAGATAAGCGTATTTGGATCTAGAGGAAGGAATGAGAAAAGAGGGTAGACATATATGACACTGTGAGCAGGCCACACACAGAGTGAGACTTACCTCTCCACGAATTTCTCATTCTGTAAGAAGAATGTGATGTACATGTTTTAATCGTTACCATCGCTGCTGTTTGATATGAATTGCACTGTTGGTGGGTGTCTCACCGTAGCACCAATCAGTCTTACCTGCCAGACTGTAGTATCATTGAAGGTCCACGGGGTGTCATTGTGGGGCCGGATGGTAGTTGTGTAATGTCCACCTCTCAGGTCACCATAATGATCCACCACTGCATACAGCTCATACCTCTGACCCTGATTTATGGGAGAACAGCAAATGATGTGGATACACGAAAATATCGATTTGTCGCACAGATTAGAGGGGGGCATGTGTCTACCTCAGGAATCTGAAGGATGTAAGGAACCTCAACACTGCAGCTGATTTTGATGTATCCCTTGTAACGCCTGTCAAACTCAAACCTCTTCAGCAGCAGCATCAAAACTTCTGGGTGTTGCGTCATTTCACATTTCTGGAATACAGATGGTGACACTTTAATATTTGGCATAGGACGTGAAATGTTGTTTTTCCTTGCCTTCTGAAGAGCAATGCTGAACCAGTAATACACAGACAATTTGCATGTCAGGGCAACAGATGTCACAGGTATCAATATTCTACCTCAGTGTCTTAAGGTTTCTTCCTAACTTACAATAACAGCGTCTGCTTTGGCTTCACACTTGTCGCAGTACATCTGGTCCAGTCCTCCAACCTCTGTATCTCTGAAAAACTGCTGGATGCCCTTTGCCTGAAAAGACACCAATGCCTTTGCTCTGGAAGGATCATCATACAGTAGGTCACACATGTCTGAGCCATGGAGAATATTTGTCCTCACCACACTGTACTCCCCATTGTCAGAGTCTGTCAGAGCAAGAGGGAGACTCCAGGAGGGACCCCAAGTGTTTGTCTCTGTGTTGCATTGTCCGCATATAAACCTGTGTGTCAACTGCCCGTGGAATATCTGCCGGTACAAAAAAAAAAAAAAAACACGCTACATGTGACCCAAATAATGAAATGGACATACAGTGTATCTTTGAAATTTCTTAATAATTAGTAAATATATCTTTGCTTTAAAGCTACATGTGTTCCTTCCCTAAAAGATGTTTTTTGATCATTGTTCTTTGGTGTCACATCATGACAGTAGCAGTGAGTAGCATTGGTATTGACCTGTGAAGCTTCGTTACTGGTCTGATTCAAAATCTTCTCGAAGAACTCAGCAGCATCACGCTGTACAGACACTGTGGATGACAGCATGGATATAACAATAAATGCTGTAGAACTTTTAAATAGATGTTCAAGACAGACAAAAGAATACATGTGAAGATTCCATTAGTTGTCATTACAACAGGACCCCCTAAATCATTTCATAATTGTGTCTTTCATGGTTGGAAGCCTTAGTTTAGGGCATATGTGATTTGCCTTTTACAGCGGTCTCTAACCTCCAGGCCGCGGGCCATGGGTCAGTTGGTACCGGGCCACGTAGAGAGGATACATAGCTTACTTTATGTCCATTATACCAATTGACTCCTGTCAAAATCCTTCTCTTGGTCACATGCGATGACTTTCGTCAGCCTGTGGTCCTTCACAGTGGTAGGGGACCGATGAGCACGCTAGCTTCAAGCTTAACAAGCTAGCACATTCAGCGGTAACAAGCCACCCTGGTAAACACACACACACACACACACACACACAGGGGAGCACAGGCAGAGGTTTCCTCTCGCCTGCGGGCCGGCACTTAATCAATCTCTGGGCTCTCCTCAATTGCTCAGGCAAAAGGAACCTTCTTCATGACAGCACGCACCTTGGACGGCTAGTCTGCCATGCAGCTACATTTTCCAGAGGAAGAATCACTACGCTGCCCCGGTTATCAGGGAACCATAGCAACGAGCACCTGCAACGTCACGAGACTACTTTGGCCGCGGCACACCGGCGGACAAGTCCCAGCCGGGAAACAATGGTCTATGAAACCCGTTTTCAATTCTTATCAACTAGTGTTAAAGCTGACCACTAGGTGTCACTGACAGCCTCTGGGCCGTGTTCAGACGGCTCCTTGCGAGTTACATGTGAGTACCTTAGAGTGCTGTAATAACCCCGCGGTCACAATTATGAGCTCTCACCGTCTCTGATGCCGAGTTTATCGGTGATCGAGCGTGTGTCCATAATCTGTGAGCTCATGCGGACAAACAGGTCGGAGAGATTCCGGTCAATGTTCCCCGTCTCCGGGTTGTTTTCTGCGTGTCTGCGGAGGTCAGACACGCACAGTTATACCCTGTCTCTTGATTTCAAACGTGAAAGTTGAAAATGCGGCACCTTATCACCGCCTCCCTGAAGTCCGGTGTCATGTTCAGGACCTGAAGCACACAGTTTAAATAACAGGTGGACCCCTGGTTCTTCAAGCCAAAGTACCTCTGGTTATCTGGAATTATGAGGCAGAACAGACTCGGTCATTTCGTCACGACGGAGGAACGTCAACGAAACCAACGCATCATACCTGGCCAGTAGTGACTCATTTTGTCCCGTTCAATGTTTGCGCTGTGCGGACCCGGTGGGATCCAAACCTCAACGACGTAAAGTCCAGCCACTGAACACACTCCACACTGCAACACACACACAGCCGAGGACACTTTCTGTTTCGCTCAGCGATGACACATCACACAAGCGCCTAGAATAAGTGAGCCGAAACGAGGGACAAGCGGGGAGACGAGACATGCGGCCATCAAGGTTCAAGCATGCTGGCGTCTGCTGATCGAGACACCAATTCACTGTTCAGTATGTGTTCGCCAAGGAAAGATTGTGATGTTTGTTTGTTTGTTTTAACATATCTTTTCCATTAAACTGAATGTGGCAGTTTCGAGTGGTTTGTCTCTTTGTTTCTTTTCTTCCTTTTTTGTGCTTGCTTGTTTGTTTGTGTAACATTTAGCTCACTCTGTCAATGTAGTAATATCCCACAAATGATTTGAAAATACACAAGAGTGCACGAGCATTCGTTTGGACCCGTTATGTCGCAGAAATTGCAACATAGATGTAGATGTGCGTGTGTGAAATAACAATCTCCGTGTGGAACAGGTTAGCCTTTACTTAAGGTTCGCACATCACACAACCATTTACTGAGACGTACCCCCGTTCCCAACGGCCCCTACGTCATACGCTGTGGCCGTAGCCATGACAACGGTCAACACAGTCTACAATAGATGAAGAGGATTTATCTTTTTATTTATTCAGATCATACATATGAGACAGCAGGGCTCCATGATGGACAGAGGACATAAAATAGCTCGAACAGGCTCTCCCGAAACGATTTCGCGAGGATGGCACAAGCAGCAGCAACAGTAGTGGTGGGGGGACACTGTGGGACACGGGGAGGGACGCTGAAGAGACGAAGGGGTCAGTGGTCAGGGGTCCAGTCCCCCAGGGACTCTCATGACCATTTGGATCACAGACTTGTTCTGGATCCCATACGTAGACAGCAGGGTGTGCTCTCCGTCCAGCATTTTGTCCGTGAAGATTAGTCGCAGAGAGTCAGCGTCGTCCCCTACACACACACGCACAAGCACACGCGCGCACGCACACACACACACACGCACGCACGCACACACACACACACACACACAATCATCGAATTTTCCCCTCATTGTTCCTTCATACACCGATTAGTCGGTGTGTGTGTGTGTGTGTGTGTGTGTGTGTGTGTTACCTGGAAGCCTTTCTGCGATCTTCTGTTTGAGCTGTAGGACCGTCATGCTCTGCATCTGCTCGTCTGTGTTACAGAGGTCGATCATCATCTTTTCCCCCCTGAATCCGAGGACCATCACCTGGTAGATCTTCCCCATCTCGTTTGTGCTCTTGCTCCTCTGGCTCCTCTGCCGTCTGTGCGTTTGACGCCGAGGACACACACTTTCTCTTTCACTTAAGCCACAGAAAACATACCGGACGGGGCAAATTATGGGAAGAGTTATGGAATCTATTTATGCTTTGTGCGCGCGCGCGTGTGTGTTTGGGGGTGGGGGCGCAGAATGTTTATTGTGAATGTAAGTGTGAATTACCGGAGTATACTGTTTTAGTTAAGTAAGTTTATATAGTATGACTATCCTCCTCGGACAGGAACTATTGCATAGCATGCATTTTAAAGATGTCTTTACCCTGGCACCAGATGAGTGTAAAGATAAAGAATTATCGTTTGACATGAAATAGTTTCTGAGGAAAATGATGTCCACTTAAGTGGACATTTGTTTTAATTTAAATTTCACAATAAAATCGCATTTGAGTAATGTGCAAAACTTTGGTATTGTTGCTTTCATTGCTGACCTAAAACAAAAGTTAGTATTGTGGTCTAGACAACCAAAAATTCATATGTGGATCCCAGGTCTCAGGTAAAGTAGTAAAGTAACTACATATAGTTAGTTCAGTATTTCCCTCTTTTTTTGTTTTCTGTGTCTTTCCAGTATATGGCGGTAATGTGAGTTAAGTTGACCTGCTTGTAAATTGCTTTATTGATGGACTGATATGTTGGACTCCGGGGGGAAATCCAGCTGTCATGTGACTTCGGGGAAGTGGCGAGAGAGTGAAACTAAATGTGTGTTTGCTTTTTATAATCGTCATGACACACGCCCTGCGCCAGAGAGAGAAGGGGAGTCTGCATGCTTGTGTAAGAGTCCGCGAGTGAGGCATCCATCTGAGACAAGATGTCTTTACCGGATCAGGTAGAAAAACGTTACGACCCCCAGGACACCACACTGAAGTTTGTCAACAGGCCGGATGACCTGGACCCGATGCGTGAGTCTCTGACACTCTTGTTTGGGGAGGAAAATGTGAGTGTGTGTGCAGCGGGGCGTCCATACGATCGGTTTCATGGTGACTGAAATTGGTGCTGATGAATGTTGCAACCGACCCAGTTAAAAACAAACGAACAAAAACACGCACCTAGAGCTGTGTGTCCGTGTGTGTCCTCCTCAGCCCCAGATGAGGGAGACAAGTGTCTCTGCGCATTAATGTCTTGTGGCCACGCCGTCACTCCGCAGTCTCTCACAGCCTGGTGCCGCAGCCTGCTGGACCAGGTGGGAACCACCACCATGACACCCCAGGCAGTCAAAGGGGTCAGGCTCACCTGCTCTCCTCTTTTTGCTTTTTTTTTCAGGACAACTACAAGTTTAAGTGCCCAGCTTTGAAGCCGGGCACGGTTCAGAGGTGTAATAAAGAGTGGTCCTATCAGGAGGTGCGCAGGCTAGCTGTGCTCACCTCAGAGGAGATGGAGCTCTTCGAGGAAAAGATTGCCCGCCTGGCGTCTTCCCTACACTACGATTTCAAATCAGTGAGTATTCTTCTGTTAAGTGTGCCCTTGCTGCTGATTTGGGGGTTTGAGGGAGACCAACTGTGTCTCTGCTAACGTCTCCACAGTGCCCAGGGTGCCAAACCTGCGTGGAGAGAGAGGACCTCACCAACCTCTGCGTCTGCTGCCCAATCTGCACTTCAGACAAGAAGAAAAGCTTTCAGTTCTGCTGGCAGTGTTTGAAGGAGTGGAGAGGAAAGGCACCGCGTTCTGACCGCTGTGACAACGACAGCTGCTGCAACCACAACCTCCAAATTCTCCGGACCTGCAAGACCACGGCCCTTCCTCAAGTGCAGGGTGTGAAAAACTGTCCATCCATCCGGGCCTGTCCAACGTGTGGACACACGGTGGAGCACGATAAGACGGGCTGCAAGAACATCATCTGCCCACGCTGTCAGATCGAGTTCTGCTTTGTTTGTCTGAAGCTCAAACAAGAGTGTCTGAAGACCAGCAGCTACTTCATCATGTGCAGTGATGGAGTGGCTCCTAGACAGACGTCCATCCCTGTATGGCACAGAGCCTGACACACACACACACACACACACACACACACAAATGTACTCCTACCGCCCATGACATTAAAGGCCTTGTAACTCAGCTAATATGTATGTCACTGCAGATGATTTCAGCAATAAAGTCAAAACGTCTCTTTCTTTGTGTTCCAGAGTTTCAATTGCTTGAATCTCGAAATTGTAGCCATTAAAATTATGTTAATCATGCATGTTGAAATCAGCGCAGCTGCTTTTGAGCAATTTTGAAATATATCAAAACAAGGTCCTGCCCCAAAGGCCCTTAGCAGGCCCTTGGCCAGGCCCCTCCTCAATTGCAGACCACTGCACTGCAATAAGCACATATCAATGGATGACAAAATTTTACATTATAAAAGCATGTTGACATTAGATTTGCTGGGTTTGGTTCCCTAAATCTCCACCCAACATCTAACATGGAGCACGGAGCAGCTGCGTGCTGCCACTTTGGGTGTTACCATCTCTTGTAAATAATAAGTAGATGACTGCATGAGGAATGAAGTGAGATGTACGATGCACACTACACTGCACAATTATGATACTAAGGGCACGTTGACAGACATGCAAATTGTATTACAAGATTCGATTTAATGTCATCACAGTAGATAGATAGCTGATGAGAAAGATGCAGATGCAGCAAATTACAGTAGCTTCATCTGGCACATGGGGACGCTAAATTACTGAGCGTAAACAGTGATGGCTGAGTGTAAACAGTGATGGCGGGCACATGGATAACAACGTGAATTCTACCACTGTTGGAGGAATGTACCACAGGTAGACGGAAACACAGAGAGCTGATCAGAGAGCAGGAAAAGTGTGATCAGTGGAGGTGGGTCATTCAACTGCATCAGTCAGATATTTCTTATGAGTTGAACTAGCACAGCTCGATTTTCATCTGGTATAGGTAGCAACGAATGTTGGAATATGAGTGGTGTCAGGCCTTTTGGTGTTTGCTGTCAGCCTGTCGTCTTCTTGTCTCGTGGCTGTGACTGCTCTCTCTCTCTCTGCTAATGTCCGTCCGTCTCCTAGAAGTTAGCGAGATTTTCCGCACTTTGAGGTAAGCAGTTTGCCTAAAGGTAGACTACTCGGATCCTTCAGCCATGCCTGATCACATAGCTGGACAAGAGCTCTCGATCCACCATCACTCGGCCTTCATAGGTCAGTCTACAGAAAGTGATACAAAGTATAAAAAATGTGGTCCAGTGCGGTTGAGGTGTATTCTGAGAGCAAAATTATAGATTTACTATGAGCCCTTGAGCTTAAAGGGCTGTGTATTAGTAATTCGAAACAGTCACTTGTTTCTAAGAGGAGGGAAGAAAAATTGATCACGCACACCTCCAAGTGGGATGCTTTTTGTTTTCTTCCCCAACTTTGACAACACACGCACACCAGAGGCACCTCCATTGTCAACACCTCCATGGCAGCCTGCCCTCAGTTTTCACACTCATTCCAGCCTTCGAAGCCTTGCGGCTGTGTGTCCCTGGCGCGGGGTTCCTGCCAACTTCATGTCTGACGCCATTATCTGCAGAGCTGTGTCTGACTTTTACATGAGCACATCCAAACTTTGTCACGTGTGTCTCATGGTGGCCAGATGTACACCAGGTGACTGACGCTTGTCCCACTGCGGCTTCAACATGCCGTTTAGAGTTACCATTCAATAGGTGCTGCTGTGAAGGACGAAGGTTTTTTAACCTGCCAAGGTCTTTATCCCCTCTGATGTGCAGGCCTGTCACTTCATAGGGACTGATGCCCTCTCCTGTCCTGCGCGGTAGCTCCCTCTCCTGGTCATCCAGTTTAGGTTTGTTTTGATGGATGAGATTCTGTTTTTTTGTCGTCTGATCGTGTACTCCCTCAGCCTCCTCAGGATTGTCGGCATCCCACTCATCCTCGCTGGATATTTGAGATTGGTGTCCCCTTACTTGGGGGGAGGGGACAGATAATAAAAACTAATTAATTACAGTACTCAAATGAGGGCGGAAAAACCAAACAGTGCCTCTTACCTTTCCTGTACATGAGGAGGTAAGCAGTGTGGGACCTACATTTTAGACAGAGAAAGAATATGTATCATCAGGCCTCTGAGCAAAACTCTCTATCTCTATCTGAAGGCCAAGAGCATGTCAGAGGCCACTGAACTATCTTGGGAATAATGAGGAGGTTAGGGAAAGCCCGGGCAATTTACCTGAAATTGTCTTTTCCAGCTCCAAACAATGGCTGTTGGACCTGTACCATTAACATCGACAACATTATAAATGCTGCCGTGTGGATTCAAGTGGATGTAAACTTGGAATGTGCAGGTGTATTTAACTTACTGGTGAGCACCAGGTTTTCAGTCACTGACACACAGTCCTGCCTGAGACTGTGTGTCAGTGACTGAAAACAAAAACAAGCCTCTCACCTTATCCACCAGCGTGTCATTGAAAAGGTACCACCCTCCAGTCTCATAGGATTTGATCTGTGCGGTGTAATGACCTCCTGCCAGGTTGCCGAAGTGGTTGATAAACGCATAGAGGTCATAGGTGCAGTCCTACGGCCCAAAAACAAAAATCATCAAAAAGGGAATGCGTGGACGTGGAAACACTTAGGGAATGTGCTGAAACACTTTGTTGTGTAAATAAGGCTCAAGTAAATGTGAATATTCTGCCACCAAGTACCTTCATCCGTAATGTCTGTGGCACAGCAACTTTGCAGTCCAACTTCACGTAGCAGTTGCGCTTCAGATCGAAGTCGAACCTCTTGAGCAGCAAGGTCAGGATCTGTGGATTCCGCTTTATCTTGCATCTCTGCACGGTAAAATTAAATGAGTTGTTTAATACCTGGCAAACTGAGCCAGTCACATATTTCTTCTGACCAAATATGTAAAAATAAAGACGTGTTACCAAGGTTGCGTCTCCCTTCATTGCACAGCGGTCGCAGTGCATTTCTTTGACGACCTCCTCTTTGCAAAATGCCCGTAGTCCTTCGGTCTGTGCGGGAGCAGCATAGTGGTAAGTGCTGAGATGATATTCTACAGTCTCTCCTGCCTGTGAGTCATGGCGGCCTACCACAGAGGATTCCTCCAGTGAGAGAGGCAGGATCCAGAAGAAGCTCTCGGAATTACTCCTTGTCATACACGCACAGCACGAGATCGTATAGCTCAGCTGTCCCCTGAATATCTACACAAAAAGGTGAGGACATTTCAGAGACCAACAGAAGTAAGAAGTAAAGGGCTCGGGGAGGGATTTCAGCCTCACCTTTGACGCCTCGGGGCTGGTCATGCACAGAATCTTCTCAAAATACTCTGCAGCATCCCGTTGCTCATATACTACACAGAGGATAAGCATGAAAGGGATGTCAACCACTCCTGAGACTCCATAGTGTCTTCAAGGTTTTTGTCTGATGTCTCCAATTAGTGCTTACCATTCACAATACCCAGGTGCTTTGCGATATCAGCGGTGTGGGGTTGAATTTTGGCCAATTTCTCCAATTCAGAGAACAATATCAGCAGGTGTGAATCCATGGTTGACCTCTCCTGACTGCAGCATCTGTGGTACAAATACTTGATTTATGAATGCACCACAGAACAACATAAAGAGAACACATCTCGTGTGAGATGAGACACCTTTTCACCGCCTCTCTGAAGCCTTCAGTCATAAACAGCACCTGAAGCACGCTGTTCAAATAGCATGTCAGACCTGGACTCCTCAGACCACTGTAATCTGAACACACACCACCCAGACACATTATCAGACACTCAAGTGTGAGAGGAGCGACGTGGGAGAGGGCGATCGCTGACCTGAGATGTGCCCGAGTTTCTCTCGGAACATTTGAAGTTTGTCATGGTTCATGCTAGAATGGCAGAGTTGGAGATGTTGTTATCAATCAGTTCATCTTCTGTGTGCATGTGGCCTGTTGGCAGAACACAAGGGATTAATGGACCCAAGTCATTTACTGTACAATATGTGCAGTAAGTTTCCACTTGTTGAGCATAGAGACAGATGACAAAATCATCAAGTAACTTAAAACATTGATTACACTTAACCTCTACCTGTAACTTGGCTTTGACCAATGTTAAAGTTTCTAGTGAACTAAGGGAGCGAATTGTCTTTGATCTAAGCAGGAGAGAGGTTTGCGGGCTTGAGTGCTGCAACGCGCGAGGCAAGAACGAGGAAACACGTTTGAGAAGAGTTAACTCATATCTCAGCAGGCTCACATTTCCATTCATAACAGACCCACGAACACTTCGAATACCTGCCGCAACCTCACTCTCACTCTGACGTGACATTTTACTGGATTTACTCACCAAGACAAACGCCCAAGTAACTGACAGTTACTGCAACATGGTCATGCGGTGGGGGTACACACTTTCGGGGTAAAATCCGGAGTACGCATGTCAACAAAATCAGTTTCACCGCGAATATGGCGTCTGTAACGGGCGCAGCTCCGTGGCAACGCGCGCTCAGTGCTGCCTCGCAGTGGCAGGAAGACAAATCGTGACGGCACACGAAAGATTGCAATACTTTTTCTCAGCACCCGGAGGCAGCACTGAGCACAAACCTGCCCAGTAAGGCAACTCGATAGAGCGACTCTACCGGTAAAAACAAGACGTTCTTAACTGTTGCTGATGACATTCACAGAACTGATTATTATTATGAAACGTTGAATACAAAAATGTTACATCCTGATATTGTAGAGAGGGATGTCATCTGTTGACAGTTGTTATGACGGCGAGGGGTGGACACAAATTCCCCGCTACATAAAGAGTGAAAGCGAAAGACAGTGCAATATTCCGGTGCGAAGGCGTCCTCTGTGGGCCCGACTGGAAAGGTAGGACAAATATTTTAGTAAGTGTTTTTGTGGCAGTTTCAGCCAACAAAGGCAAGATTCTTCCTTAGAGTTCTAATTCGGTCAAATGACGCGAAGAACTCGACTTATCTTAAAACTTCAGAAAACGTCAGACAAGACAAAGCTCTTCGATAAAACTTGTTGCTGGATGAGACCACTGTTTTGAACACTGCCTTTCAAAATAATATGTAGTGAGCGATTAATGTTATACATCGTTTACAATATTCGACCGACCAATTCATCAATCGCCGAAGTAGCGTGCCTGTCACGTTGTTTTTAGTGACACCGGAGAAGCCAGTTTTCATTCCCTAAACTGGCAATGCCACAGCATGTTCAATATTATGATATGAGTAAGCGCTCACGGATCAGGTCTAAGGCTGCGACTGTGCTGTGTTTTGTGTTGGTTGTTCCTGGAGGCCTCAGCACGTCTACATCATATATATGAGCGACCAGGTGAAGAAGTATGACCCTCTGGACAGGACACTCAAGTTTGTGGACCGGAAGGACGACCTGGATCCACTGTGTGAGTCTTCTTAATTTTTTGGACGTTTCATTATTTGTGAGCAGGACAGATTGAGAACGCAGATTTGTCAAACTCCATTCTTTTCTGGACTGGGATGAATTCTCGGGTGTGAACTCCTCTAGTTAGAGTAAATCACTCCGCCAATGTCCTTCCTCACCAGTTTCTCCTGAGGATGACTGCAGCCTACGGGCAGAGATGTCGTGCGGTCACGCTGTCACGCCTGACTCTCTAACTGGGTGGGCCAGCTGGATCAGGTTGAATACACACGACTAATTTCTCTCTTGATAGGGAGATCAGTGTGGAGAATGAATGTTCTCTGGTCCTTCTTCAGGGCCAGTATGAGTTTAGATGTCCTGCTCTGACTCAGGGCACCAAACGGTGCAACACGGTTTGGTCTTGCACGAGGTGCGCAAGATGGCTGATTTTACCGCTGAAGAAATGGAGTATTTTGAGAAAAACATGGCTCGTCTGGCTGCTGCCAAGTACTGTGAAACCCAACCTGTGAGTTTTTGGTGTTTTCATGCTCATTAGAATTCTTTACAATACCTTGAAACATGCTGAAGTTTCAGCCTGACCCTTCCTCCCCCTCCAGTGCCCGCTGTGTAAAACGAACGTGGAGAGGAAGAATCTCTCCAACCTGTGTGTCAAATGTACCGTCTGCTCCGCCGATCAGAAGAAGGCCTTTTATTTCTGCTGGCAATGCCACAAAGAGTGGAAAGGCAGCGACTTCCAACTGGCCCGCTGTGGCAACGTCGGCTGCACCAATACCGTCTTGGAGCTTCTGCGGACCTGCAAAACCATCAGTCTGCCAAAGGTGGAGGGCGTCACCTGCTGCCCGTCCATCAGGGTCTGTCCCACATGTGGAGTCAAGATAGAGCATAACTTGGAACCGCTGCCAGGTGGAGTTCTGCTTCGTCTGCCTGGAGCTTAAAAGAGAGTGCTCCAAAACTAGCTCGCCATACGGCAAATGTCTGCGTGGGGTGGCTGCCCGACAGACTTCCATCCCCGTGTGGCACAGATAAAGTAGACATGAGGCAAAGTGGAATAATCGGCCGTCTAAGCTCATTGACAATGGAGCTTTACATTCTGTTACATAGGTTTACCAGGTGTTGTGAATACAATGTAAATTATTGAACTCATCAGGTGTGTCTGGAATAACCATCTCAATGGAGTGATTTATTCTGAAAATGGGATGTGAAAACATGAAAGTCCATGTTTTATGTGGGTCTTTAATGGGAGGGATTTTTCCATCATCAGTTGACACAGTGCATCATTAAACTATAATCAGGAATCAGGAAACAGGAATCTTTTATTGTCATTACAATTGAATTGAATTGTGCAATGAAAGGTGCTGAATTCCGGTGCAAAGGAATAGAACGAGGGGACAAAAAGAAAGAGACAAGAGAGGATCTTTATACAATAATACATAATAATATCTATATTCTATAACATGGTTGAGTACATTTATTAATAATTGAAAGGAAATCAATCTATCCAAACATCTATCAGACCAAAGAGACATTAAGTAAACAGGGTTCAGCATTTGTTTCATTCAATAAAATGACACAATGTGAAAGTGGTCCATACATTCCATATTTGATCTGTAATAATCATATGAAATTACATCAGCCGGTGACCCACAGGGTAGTGTGCTGCAAATGACTGAGACGCCTACAAAACGCGGCCTCAAAAAAAAAATTGAAACAAAAACCAAATAAATAATAGCATCCACACCACTGAAAAGTATATGACTTGCATCCTCCTCTTTTCAGGCACTGTGTGATTGGATGTGCACAACAAATTATCTGCCGGGAAACAAGAGACAGAGTTTCAGACAGACAGAAAATGGACAATGAGCCACATATATCTATTGTAACATGCCCTGATTTTGACAGGCTGAAGTGTGCTCAGACTAAAACCCTCCTGTCTTTTGTATCGATCACTTTAGCTGGTTGTGTTTGTCTCTTACTCCTCCTCTAACTCCAGCCTGCCTGAGATTCCTTTCGTTTAATGGAAGTTTTTCCTCGCCACTGTTGCTAATGGGGGATATGTTGAGTCTCTGTGTGTTCATCCTACAGACTATGAGGGTTTACATGTTGACGAGCTCTACTGGCTCCACCTTGGAAAGCACTTCGAGAGGTAAATACTCTGGTATCTGAGAGGTAGAGGTAGGTAAACTGTTATGATTTGGCGCTAAACAAATAAAATTGACATGAGTGGACCTGTCTTACCAGGCCGTGTTTTCGTCTTTCCTTGTCTCATCCCTGCTGTGCTGCTGTCCTCCACCTCCAGAGTACCTGTCCTCTCTTCGGGAAGCACAACAGATCATTGTCGTTACTAGATATCATTGGATAGTATCATTAGATATTATTTCTGTTGTCTTACTGTTGTACATGAGCAGGTATGCAGTTGTGGATCTAGCAAAAACAATAAAAAGCAAAAAAAAACCCGAAAAACAATGAGACATGTTTGTGGGCAGCTCTGTCACATATTTGATCTACCACTTTTATCTTACCTGCACACATTGTCATGTACAAATGGTCTGTCTTCGCCCTACAAGGTAACAGGGAATAACTCTTAGTGCAACAATTTGAAGGTTACATGCTATATGCCACATCCACAGGCGCAGTAAGAGTTCTTACCTGTAATTCTTTCACAATGGTGTCATCAAAGTTGTACCAGCCTTGATCATGACTGGACTGGATGGTGGCAATGTAATGGCCGCCTCTTTCGTCGCCCACGTGGTGCACGATTCCAAACAGTTCGTAGTGAGTATCCTGCAATCACAGCCCTCGTCAGGGACTCGACGCCAAGCTGTGATCTGGCCTATGGTCAGGTCACTTCTCCTTGCCTTCAGCTGCAGTGTGCGACTTATCTCCACAGGACAGTGACTCTTGACAGGGTGTTTACTGTCGTCCACCTCAAACCTCTTGAGGAGAAGAGCAAGAACTGGAGGATATGGGCCCTCAATGTCACATCTCTACCAAACAAGAGAAATTATTCCATGTTTGTTGTCAGAAATCACATTGTTGAGAGCCAAAGGCTGAACATTTGGTGAGAACCCACACTCCTGGCGTCTGTTTTTTGATTACACTCATGGCAGAAGGTTTGGTTGTCCCCACAGAGTATCTCACAGTTGAAGATGTCCTCAAAGCCATTTTTCTGTGAAGGCAGGAATGCTGCCATGAATTTTCAAATGATGCTGGCGGCGATAGATGAGAAAAAAACTAATTGTTTACCACACAGTAATCGTCAGGCCCAGGGAGCGACAGAGGCAGAGTCCAGTTTGAGATGATCTCCTCAGCCACCAGGTGACCATTGTCACAGGTCACACTGTGCTTCAGCTCAATCTGGAACAGCTGGAAGACAGAACACACAGTTGCTGTGTTGTTTTGCAGATGTGGTAGAGGTTGTTCTATGATTTACAGGCTGACCTGTGATATCTGTGGACTAAGATGTGTCAACAGGTACCCCAAACACACAGCAGCGTCATGCTGCTCGAAAACTACATAGAAGCACAACAGCAGAGGTGAAGTCAAGGGAGCCAGAGAGGTCAGTTCATCACAATTCCACCTCACCAACCATTCATAATTCCAAAGCTGTCCGTGACGCAGCGGGTGTTGGATGTTTCTTTTTGCAGATGGTGGAAGAGATTTCTCAGGGCTGCATCTGTGTTTTTGTTTGGATCCAACCTATCGGTAAACAGAGATTCTATTCATATATATGAATATGACCAATTCTTTCTAACAGGTTAAAGAACAATCAGCACGATTCAAGCTGCCATTGCAGACCTGTCTTGGATTCCAGGTGTCATGAAGAGGACTTGGAGGACAGAATTAAGGTAGCATGTAGCTCCCTGATTAATCAGTCCATGGTAACGCTGCTTCTTGGGCACCTCACCTGCTATGGAAATAAACACAAATCAAAAAAACGTAATCACATGCATTCTTATTTAATTTTTTGGTGTACACTGGGCCACTATAGCCTCTCCACCTCCAGAGTTGCAAAACATACATACAATATGGGAATTGATCCATAAGTGTCTGTGGTTGATCATTTGAGAGTCTCTGCATTTTTTGGTTTTCTCCTACATCCCCTTTGTCACTCAGCACCTCCACTGTCAGATCATGTGGATGGGACATATGCAGCAAGGCATAGAGAACACTGTCGACCTGAAGGAGAGATACAAATCTATTCTATCTCCATTGTAAGCCAAATGGTGCTACTGGTCTCTGAGCCTCATGTCTCCGTCTTATGTTCTGTATCGAAGCTGTGTTGTTGAAATTGTGCGCGGACATTTGAAATGCTGCTCCACTGTAAACGCTACAAGGCATCTCTACCTGGCTTTTAGCGCCATCCTGTGGTAGCATTACGGTATGGCATCATTGTTCTCGCTCGGAAATGAGAGATAGGTCTTAAAACCTACGTTGCCTTTACTTGTACATATACAGTACATAAACAAGACAAAATAAAACCCAGGTAAGATTCTTAACTGTTTTTTAACATATAACTTTTAACAGGAAAACGCCGGAAACCGTCGGCAATGTGGCAGTTGATTAGCATGATAAACGAAACTTCGCACGACAAAAAACAGTATTTTGAAAAAAATGTAAAATTACTACAGTTGTTGCCAGGGTTACGGGTAAGTAGTCATACTTGCCGTGCTGAACTGTCGTTCACCAAGTACTGCCGCTGGCTGCTGGAGGAGGTGGGCTTCTATTATTTGTTAATGTAACAACTGTCACTTCACTCTGTCACTTTCGAATCGGGTTCACGCGGGTGACGTCACACACTGCTTGATTCTGATTTGGACGCTGTTTCTCAACAGAGAAACTGTCTGGGTGCTTTTGAAATGCGATTGGAATGGAAAAACAACATCATCTGTTTTGGCGTGAAGAAGAGGGGCAGAGAATTCTGCATGTCGTGCATTTTCTATCATAACAGTATCTCTCCTTCCTGGTTACAGCTCTTTGTCAGGTGAAGAGGAGCAGTGGGTCATGTGACTTCGTGGAAGTCGGACTGACACTGACAATGATGACTCACTCTGACAGAATCACTGTCGCAGCCTGCGAAAGATTCTGCGATTGTCGCAGAGCTGACAGCTTTGGGACTTTGTTTTTCAGGTTGAAGCTCAGGTTTCTCTGCCTTGACACGCGACCATCTCGACACCCAAACAGAACACGACCCACGACCCCGTGACCCCACATGGCCAGTGGTCGATGAGGGGGATGAATTACACAGTAAGTGGAATGATCCCCTCTTATGCTTGTTTACTCTCTAAGTTTACTTTCACTCTACCACAAGTGCAACTGAAACCAGAACCAAAATGAACATATACCTGCGTGGAGAAATTAACGGGGAATACCAGGCGTGGTCGTGTGACCTACACGAAGAAGCGACACTACACCACTTGCTGGATTTTACACGAGGCGTTCATGGTAGCAGAGCCACCATGGAGCCAGGCTGTTCTAGTGGACATCATGTTTCTCCTGCGCCTCTGCCAACCCCAGAGACCACCTTGGCCCAACAGGAGAAGTGTTACGACCCCGATGACCCCACGATGCGATTCGTCGATGGAGGTGACGATTTAGATTGTAAGTACAGCAAACATTTCTTCTGCTGCCCTCCATTCTGGAAGATCATCTGTTGTTCCTCTCCTCTGGGTGTAGTCGAGTACATCGGGTATAAGTCACGGAGAGCAGCGATGTCCTGTGGTCATGCGGTGACCCCCATGTCCCTCACCAAGTACTGCCGCTGGCTGCTGGAGGAGGTGGGCTGCAATTATTTGTTAATGTAAACACTCCAACAATTAGATTTAGAACAAAGGCGAAAATACATGTCAGCCAAAACATACACATTAATCACATTTATCCATTCCTGTATACTCAATGTCTCTACCATCTCTGCAGCTAAGCTAACTTGAAAGTTTCATCTCTGAAATCACTTGCATGCCAGCTTGTTAGCCAGCTGACTATCCAGGTGCAGACACCTGATGTCTTGTGACTCTCTGTCATTGAGTCTTATGTGATTGCATTTGCTTTTCAATGTCACAGGGCCGCAGGAGGTTTATGTGTCCTGTGTATGACTGTGAATCTGAGTGGAGCAATGCTGAGGTCCTCAAAATGGCCCTTCTCACCCCAGAGGAAGAGCTGTACTTCAGAAATAAGATGGCTTATCTTGCCAAGTCATTCGCATTCACCAAATCAGTAAGTCCCAAAAGTGCCACGATTATAGACAGGACTACACCTGACTTCTTCCTCTGCTCTTGCTGTTGTCCTCCAGTGTCCGGGCTGCTTGTCTTCGATGAGAAAGCGCTCCCCAAATCTTCGTACCCGCTGCAGAGTTTGCTCGGCTGCAAAAAAGAAGTCCTACTACTTCTGCTGGCAATGTCTGAGGGAATGGAAAGGTCCGTATCCACAATCGGAACGCTGCCTCAATGATGGCTGCGTCAACCAGGATTTGGAAATACTGAAAAACTGCAAAGAGGTGGAGTTTCGGGACATAAAGACTGTCGGTGGATGTCCCTCGGTCAGAGCCTGTCCCACCTGCGGACTCATGGTGGCGCACAACTTGCAGCACTGCAAACAAATCTCCTGTCCCAGGTGCAGACGGAAGTTCTGCTTTGTGTGTCTGAAGGTCAGAGAGTGTTTCTCTGGTTACGGCGCCTGTGTCTCCGGGGTCGCCCCTCGACAAACATCCATTCCACGGTGGCAAAGGCGACAACCCACACATATCAGCTTGTTGAGTGTACCGAATACCGAATAATGGAACACCTGTAATCTGATGTCAGATATCAGCTAAGTCTGTGATCACCATATCAAGTGTGTGAGCGTCAAATAAAGCATTTGTGTTGGTATGTTGATATCTCACTCACTCTTTACTTGGAAAAATGACACAACAGGGCGATGAGGAACGTGATGAGGTGAAACAACAACAATATCATGTGGGTGAAAATTAAATTCTGCTTTTGCTTTTTGCAAATCCTGTTGCCCCGATGAGCAGAGACCATTATTTGGTCTCAGAAATGGTCTGCAGGCGGGTATGTGTTACCACAGGTGCAGTGGTGATATCTTATTCTATCAGCAACTGATCAAAAAGATTGAACAAACAACCTCATGTTGAGGCCACTGGGGCATTCTGGGGGCAAATCTTGCGCATGTGCACCTACTTGAGTCCATTGTCCAGGCGGTCTCATCTTTGGTTGTTTTAAATTCTTACAAACTTAACCTACAAAGAGCAACAATCCTGCATGAGTCTGTGCCGGGGCATCCACGGACATGCACGCGTTAAAACACAAGAATGTGTGCGTCTGCACAAACTCGCCTGGCATTGGATAGACTGCACCATGTGCTGACTCCACCCACAGTGATAGCACCAAATTAAACTAATATTAATCAGAAAACTGAATATTGTAGCAAATAACACAATTACACTCTGGTATTGAATTGTATCCAAAATAATATATCCTTTAATTACATGACATTGCAACATTACATAGGTGTGTTTGATAACAACGATATGTTTGATAACAAATTCTACAAGTCCTGTGTTAGCAGAAATTCAAAGAATCAACAAAGAGAAAAAAACAAAGTCTAGTGTGGAGCTGTAATATCATCCAAATGCCTCATGTATACATATATATAAAGAATGAATATAAATTCAGATCCATAACTACAATTATTTTGATTTCTTCACTTCTGAAGTCGGAGGCTTGATTTCCAGTGTTGGTGACTAAGCTTCAATAATAGATACTGAAACAAAATCAGAGGAGCCAGAGCAGTCAGAGGAGAGAGTCCAGTAAGCTGGTTTCAGGATCTCAGCGTGAGGCTTTTGTCCATCCTGTTGTCCTGGTGATCTCAGAGGCCTCCGGGCAGACGGACGACCAGGCTGATCTTGGACATGTGCTTGATGGCACAGGCTCTCAGGAGCTTGTCCTCCTCCAGCGGGCTGTTGCCAAACACCAGAGCCACGTCTCTGTCTGAGACACAGAGCGAGGACAGAGGTGAGTGAGCTGCCTCCCACACTAACAGGTAAGAAAACAAAAGAGAACTCACTTAGTTTGAGAGAGTGTTTGATCTTCCTCTTCATCTGCCCAACGGTCATCGTGTCCATCTCCTCGTCGCTGTCGCTCAGGTCAACCACCCTGTGCTCCCCCCTGAATCCAATAGTCTGGACCTGGTACTTGCACATCTTGATGGCTGTGTAGAGTGTGACTTGCCGCTCAGTCGAGGGCGCTCATTTATCGCTATCAAGTGAAAGTGAAGGTAAGTTCTTCTACTGGTGTGTGGCGAGGGGAATCCCAGTCTGGCTGGAGCGTCAGGTGTTTCCCGTTAGATTTTAAAAGGCGCCATTGCTTTGTTCATGACCCAGACAGGTTCAAGAAGAACAGGTGGGTTCATCTTGTTGCTAGGCAGGAGAAACACTCCAGTGTCACAGGAACGTCCCAGGGCACTGCGGGCTCCTCACCTTGGCCAAGCGACCACTTCAACCCCTGTAATGTCCAAAGTCTGATATGATGATGGAGAGCGATGAGACTGTAAGTAGATCAATCCTCCGTCCTATCGGTTCCTACTGTTAAAGATTTCATTCAAAGAGTCCTAAAACAAAAGGATACGACAGGTGGTCCACGCACCCCGGCAGAGGCTTTGCCCTTCCCACACAGCATCAGTGTCCCACTCCATAGCGATATAACCAACAACAGGCTCACACCAGTCACCAACAAGAACACTGCACCAGGGCCCACACTGGCTACACCAGAGGGTTGAGGGGTTGAGCTGTAGGAGGACACTGTCCACTCAGGGAGGACTAGATTGCTAAACTGGCTGTCTGTCTGTGTCCAAAAACACACTCAGAAGCACATTCTGTTGGTGCAGAGATGGGGCAAAGACGTCACAGTGTAAAAAAGTGATTATTTGTTGTCGCTCACTGTAGCTCTGCTGTTAACTGTCAAAGTTTACAAGGTAAAGGACTCAGGGAAAGGACAGAGAAGAAAAACAAGGTAAAAAGAAGGAAATATTTCACGAAGTTGAATCCAAAAGAATGACGGGACTTTGGTCAAAGAGCAACTGTGATAAATACCATTTAAAAAAAACCTGGGAATCCCGGGGAGATTTGTCCCTTTTTTTCCCCCAAGTCACCCTGGGACCTCAGGTGTTTTCTTGCGCATGCGTATTTGTGGAGACGGAGGCAACGGAGGCGGGGTGGACTTGGTCACGTGATTTCATGTAAACAAGCGAAACTAACTTAATTGTGTTAGCTTGGGAATAAACGACATGGGCTCCCGCTCTTCCAGTGAACCCCAAGTGCCTCAGCCTGCTCAAGCGATGAACTTTGCACCCGAGCCGAGGACCTGCGAGCCCCCGCAGCCCGCCGCGTCCACCGACCCGGAGAAGTGCTACGACCCACGGGACCCAACGTTAAGATTTGTCAACGGGGAGGATGAATTAGACTGTAAGTAGATGACAAGGACTTAACATGGTGAGGCTGCGGTTCAGTGTTCTGCAGCGAAGACTTGGAACGGTCCTCCTGAAAATGCAAACAGACCTTTACTCTGTCAATGATCAAATCCGGGCTGAAAACTTCTCTATTTACGTTTGCTTATGAAAACTGAAAGTACCTTATCTGCACTCTTTGTTTTCAATTAAATTATTGAATGATTATTCATTTACATCAGTTTCAATATTTTCATTCCTGGCTTTTAAATCTGATTATATTATATTAGATTTGCTTTTCTTTTCACCTTTGTAAAACACATTGAGTTGCCTTGTGTTTTGATTGTGCTGTATGAATAAACTTGCCTTGCTTTTCCTCCTCTCTCGGCGGCTCACACTGTGGGAGCTTTGTGTTGATATCGCTCCTCTCTCTTATGGCTTTAGTTGAGTACATTGGGTATAAATCCCGGACAGCGGAGATGTCCTGCGGTCACGCTGTGACCCCCATGTCCCTCACCAAGTACTGCCGCTGGGTGCTGGAGGAGGTGGGTCGCCATTAGCGTGAGAGCAGCACTAAGTGCAAAGCTGAACTGGCTGAGGGAATAGCCGCTAAATCAGTACCACGTGTAAACTCGCCTTCTTGTGTCGTCTTTGTCCTCTATGTGAAAGGGACGAAAAAGTTTTACGTGTCCAGTGGACGATTGTGATGCCAGGTGGAGCTACTCAGAGGTCTGCAAAATGGCCCTCCTGACCCCAGAAGAGAGGAAGCAGTTTCAAACCAAGTTGGTCCAACTCGCCAATGAGTTTGAAGTGACCAAATTAGTAAGTGTTTGAATCATGACACGTGAAAACGTACTGGCTGGCTGAAACTGATTGACTTTGTCTCTTTGTTGCTTCTCAGTGTCCAGGCTGCAAGTGCCCTGTGGAGAGGTTCGACTACTCCAACCTGTGCATCCACTGCCCGGCGTGCTACATGAGGGACCAGAGGCGGTTTGCCTTCTGCTGGCAGTGTTTGAGAGCGTGGAGAGGACCATTTCCACGCTCAGATCGATGTGAGAATAAGGGCTGCACCAATCAAGATTTGCAAGTACTGAAAAAGTGCAAAAACATTGAATTTCAGTCGGTGGACGGCGTCACCGACTGCCCCTCGGTCAGAGCCTGTCCCACCTGCGGCCTCCTGCTGATGCACGACTCCACCATGTGTAAAAACGTCGTTTGTCCCCGCTGTGACGACGAGTTCTGCTTTGTTTGCCTGAAGCTGACTGACCACTGTCTGGATCTGAGAATGAATGAGTACAGCTCCTGTGCCAGCAGGGTGGCCCCCAGACAGACGACCATCCCAGTGTGGGACCGGAGGGGCTCCTCACACACATCATAGGCTGGCATGTAAACAGCAGTTGATTCTGAACTCCGTTTACGCTGAGAGGTCCTGTCAGGGCCAGAAACGGCCTGTGTGGCTGACCTCACTCTGGGTCAGCCGGTACGGGCCGTGAGCGAGTGATTGGCCCTGATATGTGATGTCAAATTTCAGATTCATTGTGTTCGCCAACTGTGAGAGACAAAATAAAGAGGGATTAACCCAAAAGTGTGTGATTCCTGCCCCCCTTCCTATGCGTGCACACACACACACACACGTCTCAGTCACTTCCCTCAAGTGACCAAGTGAAGGTATGAATAGGAATTCTTATGAACGGTGCTCACTTCCACTCTTCCTTTGATGCAATGTGGCCCGTCGATCTGGTCTGGAGAGTTGACACCTTTGTTCAAAACAATACACAATAGAAATAACACAAACCACCCACACAATAGATGTTACGTTTGTGCCACTTTCTTGAGAGGATGAGCAACTTCCATGAGTGACAAAGAAGATGCTCTGTTAAACCCTCACATTTGTGTTCACTGTTTATCATCACTCAAATGAAACAAAAGGTAAATCTCAGAATCCCTTTTTGGAAGTTAAGGGTTTGGCAACATCTGTACTGTTAGGAATACAAAAAAAATTATGCTGGAATAATTCAGCCTGGGAGGATCGGCTGGCTACTAGCGACCAAAACAAAGAATCGCAAAGCTAACTGTGGATCGCTAACTAAACTAACTTGTTTCCTCCTTTCTGCAACCTGTCCCAGATCTAAACCTGTCTCACCCACTGACCTCATTCTGAAGCTGTTTTTGTGTGCATGTTGGGATATTTACACCCTGTATTGAGGCAGATAACTTGACTGGTGGGCTGAGGAAGAGATCAGGCCACAGTCTGACAGGGACAATCATATTTATTAGCAAATGAAGGCACAACAATGTATCACAGCATCGCTACACAGGGGAGCTCACATGGGACAAATGTGAACATAGCCAAGGGACAACAAAAAAGTTTGGGGACAAACAGAAAAACATCACTCCTTACACTCTTAAAACAAAGATTAAGTTCAGCTGAATACAAAAGACTGATAAATAACATGGAGCACTTAGAAAGTTTCTAATCCTTAATTAGTTAGAGAGACAAGTTGTTGATGTTGCTGCTGCTGCTGCTGCTGCTGTTGTTGTGATCATGGCAGATGTAACGAGTCAGTCTGTTTACTATAGTTTCTGGATTTTCAGGATGAACTGAGGGTTTTATGGTGGACTGCTGGTGGTTGATTTCTCGTCCATCCGCTTGTCCTCATCATCTCAGAGGCCTCCGGGCAGTCGGACGACCAGGCTGATCCTGGACATGTGCTTGATGGCACAGGCTCTCAGGAGCTTGTCCTCCTCCAGCGGGCTGTTGCCGAACACCAGGGCCACGTCTCTGTCTGGAACATAGAGCGAGGACAAAGGTGAGTGAGCAGCGTCTCACACCAACAGCGGACTAAGGAGCTTAGTCTGAGCTCGGCCAGGGCTATAAATGATGATAACAACCTACCGATTTTGAGCGAGTGTGTGATCTTCCTCTTCATCTGTCCCACGGTCATCGCGTCCATCTCCTCGTCGCTGTCGCTCAGATCAACGACCCTGCGCTCCCCCCTGAATCCAACAGCTTCCACCTGATGCTTGCACATGGTGAGTCTCTCCCGATCGCTGATGTGTGATGGTGCGACAAGCTCTCAATGAATTTAAATCCTCTAAAGGGAGTTTCTCTCCCTAGCAGGTTTATCAGGTACTTTCCAGCCGCACCAAGTTTATTTTGATAGCCGATCACGTGTCATCAAGGAAGTTTGTGTGTGAGGAGGAAGACGCGTATCGCATCATCGACCAGGTCGGAGGACAAGTCAACCAGCATGGGCTCCTACCTCTCCAGCCAAGCTCAAGTCTCTCAGCCCGCGGGGGGGACAACCTCAACGCCCACTCCGAGGACGCGTGAGCCACCGCAGCCCGCCGCCCTCCGAGATCCGGAGCGGTGCTACGACCCTCTGGACCAAACACTGACATTTGTCGATGGGGAGGATGTATTAGACTGTAAGTAGACACAATCTCTCTTCTGGCGGTGTCCATTGTGGGAGACGTTGTCCTCTTTGGTGCTGATGTTGTTCCTCTCTCCTCTGACGGTAGTCGAGTACGTCGGGTATAAGTCCCAGAGAGCAGCGATGTCCTGCGGTCACGCTGTGACCCCCATGTCCCTCACCAAGTACTGCAGCTGGCTGCTGAAGGAGGTGGGCAGAGATGAGACAAACAAACTGTTTTCACAATCAGATGCATTTGCAGACACACAGCTATAACAAATTTAAGCTTCACCTCACACGTCACAACTTCTTCTGTCAGCCTTATCTTTTCTCAGGGTTACTGTTAATGTCAGATAAATTAAATTCAGCACTGAGCTGCCTCCCTTTGCACTTCTTATGGCTATTTCTCATCATCAACTTCTCCTCTTCATCGACTTGCTTTCGCTCTCAAAGGGACGCCACCGGTGTGTGTGTCCCGTCGACGGCTGTGATGCTGAGTGGAGCTTTGCAGAGGTCTGTAAGATGGGCCTTCTAACCCAAGAGGAAAAGGATGACTTTAAAGAGAAGGCCTGGTCCTATTTCACTCAAGAGTTTGTCGTCACTAAATCAGTAAGTGTGTTGATTTATGGCCTGGTTTGCCATGTGATTAGATGGAGTGAGATTGATGTGATTTATGTGAGTTGATGCATGAGTGTGATGGGCTCTGCTCGTTGTTCAGTGTCCAGGCTGTAAGTCCCCCCTGGTGAGAGAGGACGCCTCCGATCTCCGTGTCCACTGCAGGGCTTGCTCAGACAAGAACATGTCCTCTGACTTCTGCTGGCAGTGTCTGCGGGAGTGGAGAGGTCCGTGTCCTCGCTCAGATCGATGTGACAACCTCGGCTGTGTCAACGAGGACTTAGAAATACTGAAAAACTGCAAAGAGATCTATTTGATAGCTGTGATGGACACAATTGTCTGTCCCTCAGTCAGAGCCTGTCCCACCTGTGGACTCATGCTGGTGCACAACACACAGGGCTGCAAATTCGTGAGATGCACCAGGTGTAAGGTTATATTCTGTTTTGTGTGTTTGAAGCTTGATGGAAAATGTATCGATTGTTATGACTTCTGCGTCACTGCTCCTCGGCAAGGGTCCATTGCTGTGTGGCACAAAAACTAACCCACACACACCAGCTAGTGGCGTGATGCTCACTCGGTGTTCCCCCAGTCTGTCCCCTCAGAACTGAACTAGACAAACACTGTGTGAATTAAACATATTGTTTCTGTTATCTCCCCTTAATTGCTTCTCATGAGTGATTATGCCAAATGTGTGTGACTGCTGTGAGAGGTTGGCAGAGAAAATAAACCACTGTTTACATCACGCCAGTTGATATTCTGGGCATATGTCATAGGACCAAAATACAGATGTCAGAAATAAGGAGTATGCAGTTGATAAAAGCTAAGCGCTAACATTGTTAGCAGTAAGTGACGTGGACAAGCAAACACTAACATGTAGAGACTAAGGCTGACAGTCAAGGGTACGGCAAAAGCAGGATGTTAACGATTCAGTATGTGTGATATCTGGTAGGAGATCTATTACTCCCTATTGTGTCAGTCAATCAACAAAAGTCCGAAACAGCAGCAGCGCACCCAGTATTGTTTCAGGACAGAGGCAGTGCAGTGACGTCCCACAGAGCAAATGCTGCCAGGGGTTATTTTAAGGGCTATCCACTCCAAGGGCTTGGCACAATAATCTGGCCAAACCTGAACAGGACAATGAAGAGATGACGGTATTTGTCCAATAATAGAATAGAATAGAATGGAATGCTTTTATTGTCATTGTGCAACATAACAAGAGAATCACTGCACAACGAAATTAAGGCGCAGCTCCAGATCAGAGGTTAAAGTGATCAAGTGCAGATAAATAACAGGCTCAGCAGCGTTCGGGACACAGCAGGGGTGCGGGACAGTCCGGGACAATATATTTCCAGAATGAAGCAGCATGGGGGGCGTGGGGCAAGGGGGAGGTAGCGTGTGTGCAGCTTGGGGATCCAAGTGTCTGGTGCGTTGTGGGAATATTGCATGAGGGGTTAAGTGACTTGAGCTTTGTGGTGTGGTGTGTATGCAGTATGGGGGGTAAAGTGACTGGTTCAAAATTGTCCTTGGGCATTGTCCTTTGGTGTGTGTCCTTAGGCTGTCTGCCTGCAGTTGAGTTGACTTGTGCGTTGACTCGATCTCAGCGCAGTGACGGCTTGGGGGAAGAAGGAGTTCCGCTATCTGGCAGTCCTGGTCCTGATGGCCCGGTAGCGTCTGCCAGAAGGAAGCGGTCGAAGAGGTGGTGGGCAGGATGGGTGTTGTCACCTGCGATTGCCTCGGCTCTCCTGACGCAGCAGTCTTTGTGGAGGTCTGTCAGGGAGAGGAGGGGAGGGGGCAGCCGATGATTCTCTGCGCCGTCTTGACCACCGCTTCCGTGCAGGAGGAGAACCACACTGTGATGCGGTACACCAGGATGCTATTAATGCTGGAGCGGTAGAAGGTCACAAGCAGTCTCTGGCAGATGTCGTCTCGCTTTAGCACCCTCGGGAAGTGCAGACTCTGCTGTGCCTTCTTGGTGTTTTGGCAGTGGTGCATTTTTGACCAGGATAGGTCAGCAGAGATGACGGTGCCCAGATACGTGAAGGAGTAAACCATCTCCATCCGATCTCCGTTGATTTAGATGGGGGCCGGGTCTGTTCTGAGCCTCCTGAAGTCCAG